>PVKM010001532.1:0-69444 GCA_004027735.1 Carollia perspicillata
TGAAGGAGAGAATTCTAGAAGCAGCAAGAGATAAGGGGACGGTTACCTACAAAGGAGTTCCCATCAGACTGTCAGCTGATTTCTCCAAAGAGACCTTACAGGCAAGAAGGGGCTGGAAAGAAGTATTCCAAGTCATGAAACACAAGGACCTACATCCAAGACTGCTCTATCCAGCAAAACTTTCATTCAGAATGGATGGACAGATAAAGTGCTTCTCAGATAAGATCAAGTTCAAGGAGTTCATCATCACCAAGCCCTTACTATATGAAATGTTAAAGGGACTCACCTAAGAAATAGAAGATAAAAATATGAACAGTAAAAGGACAGCAAATTCAGTTATTAACATCCACACCTAAAAGAAAAGCAGACTAAGTGGTCACCTAAAACAGGAGCAGAGCCACAGAAATGGAGGTCACATGGAAGGTTAGCAACAGGGGAGTGGGAGGAGAGGGTGGGGAGAAGGTACAGAGAATAAGTAGCATAGACGGTGGGGAGTAAATAGACAGGGAGAGGGCAAGAGTAGTGTGGTAAATGTAGAAGCTAAAGAACTTATGATACAAGGACATGAACTAAAGAGGGGGAGTGTGGGTGGGAGGGGATGTGCAGGGTGGAGGGGAATGAAGGGGGGAAATGGGAGAACTGTAATGGCATAGTCAATAAAATAGATATATATTTAAAAAAAGAATAAAAAAATAAGTAACGTCTCTTTTGCCTTGAAAAAAAAATCAAATAATGAAGAAATGGACACATAGAGAGGATAAACGAAAGAACATCATTATCTAGAGACAGGCAGAGTCAGAGCCTTATCAAAGCATTTGCTTTGCTCTATGAAATAAAGGTTGAAGGGTGCAGGGCCACGCCTGCCCTCCAGGCTGACAGTAACCCACCAGGCTGACAGTAACCCACTAGGCAGCACCTTGGGAGAAAAGTCACTTAACCAGTTTTGAATCCACCTAATCAAGGGCATGGTGAGGAACTGGCACAAGGCTTTGTCCTAATCCTTTGTTTTTCTTGGATCTACCAACTTTGTAAATTTAAAAAAAGTACACACTAGCTTACTCTTCTGGACTTTATCCACATAAAGCCTCAAGAGACTCTCCCTACGTCCTCTGTGCTCTGGCCATTTTCAAAGGGAAGTTTCCCTCTGGCCCTCTGGTCTCGCCTCCCTCAGCAGGTTTTTTTCTACTTCCCCAGGCCCTACCTTCACAACCAATTCACAGGGCAGGGCTCCTCATTTCAACACCTTCTCCTGACTCCCACCACCGCTTCCCTCAACCACAAGCCTTCCCTTCCACAGGGAGCTTCTCCAACCCGTCACTCCTTCCTCTTCCCCAGACCAGGCCCACTCTGCCGCCTTCCACCTCCTTACTGCTTTATCTGGTCTCGCCAAGCAGCAGCCTCTTCTTGTTCAACTTGACATGTAATCTACAGAACCCACATTTATTTCACATCTATGACCTCTGTCTACAGGAAAAAAGTATTACGCCAACACACAGCATTGGATCTGGGTTTCTACATTCCATTCCTCTTTGTAATCGGTATGACCCCTGTGTGAGTTAACTCACTCCATTGTTTAGAGCTCTCATTTTAAGCTTCTGTGAGCAGCAGAACCCCTTATTCAAATAAACTCTTAGAGCTAGCAAGCAACCCTTAAGACACTGACTCGCTCTGTCTGAAGTGCACATGGAAGTCCCAAGTCCCTTTGCCTCACAATCCCATCACCCGGAGGGATTCTGCAGAGCCTCAGGGTTGAAAACCCACTGGGTTAGAGCACCTGCTAAAGAAGCCCCAGGCACGAGCACCACACGATTAGGCCAGGTTTTGCTATAGGCTGTGCAAGACCCTGGAAAGCCACATGACAAGGCTTACATGGCCTGCTCTGGAGAAAGAGTAACAGGGTTCAGGGCCCCACTCCCCGGCTCATTAGCTGACACTCACTGGGAAATTTACTCAACCTCTCTGTGCCTAAGCTTTCTCATGGGTAAGAGAGGGCTCATTGTGGTTCCTTCCTCTTCTTGTTTGTTAAGAGAATTAAGTGAGTTCATAGGCAGAGACAGCTTAGAAAAATGGCTGGCTGACCCAGAGAGGTGGTAAATAAACATTTGCTACTATTATCTTCCAAAATTATACTCTGTTTTCCAAGAAGACCTGTAAGCAAAGTTTAAGTGACATAGCATAGTCCTTCTGCAATCTCAGAACGCGGCCTGCGGCCGAAAGTCAACACTGTCCTCCTGCACGTGACACAGCAGACTGTCCCTTTGCAAACTACGATTTGCAGCACAAGAAATGGTAGCGCGGGACCCTAAAATGGAACACTGGCTTCATCCAGTAGAGCGACCGGCTCCTGAGAAGGAGCTTACTTCCGAAGGTTTGCCACAGATTTAGGTCAAGGGAAAGCTCATCCGCAGGCAACAGACTGGGCCATTTGATTCGACTTGTAAATCTAAGGTTAGTTGAGAGTTCAGCAAGGCAATTCTAAGAAATAGGGTCCTTGGAATGTGTCTGAGTTTGTCCCTTGTTTATAGCTACAAACATGTCATTAATTTATGATTTTCCTTCTATAGGCTTCACCGGAGTAACAAAAACAGAGATTTGTCATTAAACCCAGAAGGAATTTGTGAGCAGGACATAAAATTTAAAGAAGGTTATACATTGAGGGGGGAAAAATAAAGTAAGAAGTAAAAGCAACAGAAAATTAGCTGCTAAATCTTCAGCGCAATGCATTTTTACAGGTTGTTTTTAATAATACTCACCATATTGTACTTTAATCTGTGGTCCTCCAAGGTAAGCTAAGACATTCCCAAAGGAAGAAGAGGAGGGGTCTTTCTAAGTGGTGTAACTAGGTCTTTCCCGTGGAAAGAAATCTGAATGATCCCTCTGCTGCGTTTGCATTGCCTTCACCGCCTTTGTACACAGCCCCCGCAGGGACCCTCGGAGCCTGGATCCTGACTATTTCCCTAGAGCCTTCGCTCCCAACTGACACCTGCAAGGAGAACACAGAGCCCGAGGCCCTTCAGGTGGAGCCCCAGGCGCTTCAGGCGGAGCCCCAGCCACTGAAGCCTGGCCAGGGCAGGACAGCAGGAACAACCCTCTCAGTGTTCCCATGCCCAGGCCTCTGCGCACAGCAGAACGAACTGGAGACGTATGGCTCACACTCCCTTATCCTCAATGAGAACCCCCCAAAGCCCTGTAACCAAAATCGTTTTCCATCAGGTTGGCATAAAATTTCGGTTGACAGCAAAATCTGACCTTCTTGACATGTAGTCGAGCGTAGTCATCCTTGGGCTTGCTGAGAGTGACAGTGCACACATTTTGTGGTGAGAATGTGAGTGTATGTGTTTACAGGGGCAGACCTGGACCCCACAGGAAACAGGATATAATATGTGGGATATATGCCACTTTACCTTTCTAAACTCTGAAAGACCTTGGATTCTGAAACATATCTGGCCCTGTGGTTTAGAAAAAGGACAGTGGGCCCGTCCTAAGTGTTCTGAGGTGGGAAGGTCTGAAAAGACAGCACATGGGCTGGCTCTGCAGACGACAGCGTGAATTGCAGACCTCCCGGGGCCGTGTGCTGGGGTGGATGGCAACTCAAAGGGAGCTGTCCGTGCTCACCCTCAGCCTGAGGGGCAGGAAACCGGTGCAGTGAGTGACGCAGATGAGTCACCAGCTGGTTCCCAGAGGAGCAGACGGTCAGGAAACTGGGTGAAAGAGGTGAAGGGATTAAGATGTACGAACTGGCAGTTAGAAAACAGTCGTGGGGATGTAAATTACAGCACAGAGAAGATACTCAGTGATACGGTAATGCCTGTGTACAGTGCCAGGTGGGTGGTGGAAATATTGGGGGGGATCGCTTGGCAAAGTACGTGCTTGTCTAACCACGCTATGGTGTCCACCTGAAACTAACACAAAATACTATCGAAAGCAAACTGTAATTGAAAAATTAAAATAAAATGAGTCGCCAGCCACACTCCGTAACTGACTGTTGTCCGTCACTGCCCACCAGTCCAGCCTGAGGCCCAGGCGGGCCCAGAACCCAGGACAGTGCCGCGCCTGCCCTCCCAGAGCGCCGGCCTCAGGGCCCGCCACAGCGCTTCCAGCGGCAGCCTTCACTCTCCACTTTCCTTCGCCGCCTCTCCTCTCAAAACAACTCCTCTTCTGTTCTTACCAGTTCCATACTAACCGCCGCTCAGAATGGTCTGGTGGTGATGGCCACTTTATAAAATCTAAAAAGAACAAAAGCAGTTCCATTCTCAATAGATATAATTTTTTTTAAATTCTGGATTCAGACTGCTACTTTTAACATATGGCTCCACCACTTCCTAGCTATGTGGCTGGAGATGAATTCTTTCACCACCTGTGCCTCGGTTTTCTTATTCATACAATAGGGATAATAGTACCTATCTCATCTAGTTGTTGAGAGGATTAAATGAGCTCACACTATCCTGGCATATGGAGTGCCCCATAAACGGAAGCTACTGTTATTTCAGGTGTCGGCGAACCACTTTGAAATGACATCCATAAGCTGATATTATGTTTTTGCCTTCTAGTATTCCTTATATCGAATTCCCTAAGATGCTACCATAAAGAAATTTGGTGGTCAATTATTACTTGCTTGATATGAAGATAAAGGAGAAGACAACAACAACAACAACAACAACAAAACATGCACAATCGAGACCTCAGTATAAAGTTACCACCTGCTTTTCTGATACTGAAGGCTGTAACATTTTGGGGGGTGTGCCCAGTTTCTCCCCCTCCTCTTTCCTCCTCTCACTAATTTGCTTTGAAATCTAAGAAACAAAAGGATTAGAGAATAATAAAATATTTGATGGATGAATTTCCAAATCAAACCATCAGGCAGGAACAAATCTGTAAGTCCTTCATTGATAGTCTCACTTTTATTTTCAGATTATCCACCCCTTAAACATTAATGCAAATAATATTAATCACACTGTCCAGCTGAGAACACACTAAGAATAATTAATTCTGCATGAAATTAACCCCAGTTACTTAAGCACTGTAACTAGAAAAGAAACCTTTCCAGTGATGTATGGTTCCCTGATATCTCATGAAGCTGATCCATCCAGTTAAACCTACGAGTAGATAGATACCCCGGGACCCTCCCCAAGACATAAAAGGCAATGCCTGTCTAAACTAGCATGTGGGTCAGCTCTACCAGTGGATTTGTAGTTTTCAGGCGCATTTTCAGTGCCCCCCACCGGGGAACTAGAGCTGCAGTGGGGGCGCTGGGAACCCCCTCTCCTCACCCACTCCTCTCTCACCTCCTCCTCTGACTTGGGAATTAATGTTGTGGCCACTACGACTTTTTTCTTATTGTTAGCCCTAACCGGGCCAACCCATATACGTCTCAGTCAAATTCACCTCCACCCTATTTTATTTATCAAAAAAGTATTCACCAGAACGAATGTCCAACCTAAGGTGGAAAAAAAAGAATCGTAGCTAAATGGGGGTGTGAGGTTGAAGAGACTTGAGATTGAAAAACTGCCGGTTCTTAACTGCTCGCTTACTTACACGAGGGTTTACAGCTCCTGAAATCATGCCAGGACTTTGAAAATGAAAGCTTGCAGTTAGAGAACGGCGGCTCGTGGCAGCAAAGATCAGTCATGTGACAGGCCCAGCGATTTCCGTCATCGCCTTCCTCGGCGAGACAGGGCCCCGAAACAGAGGTTAATCAGCCAGATAGCATCCACCGAGGCCCAGGGCAGCAGAATCCGGCTGCGGCACTCAATCACTTAATTGCTTTCTGATTCACCTTAAATGTCTTTTAAAAAGATATTAAAGAAGAACATTATTGAACGGGCATTTCAGACTATTTAATAAAGATCTAATATACCCTTTGTGAACTTGAGAATAAAAGGATCTCTAGCCAGCTCTGTTCAATGTTTTCTTGGGCAACATTGACTCACACAGAGGAAGGAGTGACAGTCTCTGCTCCAGGCAGGAGAAAAGCAGTTACAACGTCATATATTGTAGAAGAGAAAGCATGGGTGTGAACAAAAATAGGTTGTTTGTTTGTTTGTTTTGTTTTGTGTTTTGGGCTAAAGGATAAGTGACAGGTTGAAAGGAAAGCCTAGAAACACGCAAACTAGATTTTAGAGGACCTTGAATGCCAAGATAAGGGCCTGCACTTAATCTTTAAGGCATTAGGGGCCACAGAAGGTTTCTAAGCAGAGAAAACAGATTGGGTAGGGAAGAGCATGAACCATGGGGTCCATCAGGCCTGGGTTATAAATCCAACTTTGGCCCTCACTAGCTGACATGAGTACATTATGACCTTTTGGAGTCTCCCAAGCTGTACAATGGTAGTAATAATACCATTCTCAGAGTTAGTGCAACGTTAGAAAAACATACGTGACACACCCACCCCAGGGCTCATCACAGAAAAGGGGCCTGTTGCGTTGGTGGTAGCTGTTGCTGCTGTCGTGCTCTGGGTGGGACAGTCAGAGCAGAGAGGTGGGAGCGGGAGAACAGAGAGGTCCAGGTAAGGGGCAGAGAGGCTGGGCCAGGAGGAGCACAGGCAGGGAGAGCGGCAAAGAGAAAACAGGACAGAAGGCAAGGGACAGGACGAAGGTGCAGTCCAAGGAATCGGAAACTGAGACTCACTTGTCCGAAGCTTTTCACAATGACTGGACATGACCAAGGGGAGAGGAGAAGCCAGAGAGACTCCAACAAGTGGGCTGAGATAAGTATCACACAAGTCAGAAAGACACAAATTTTGTGAGCATCTAAAATAAATAACGTGAAACAAATGCCAAATGCCGTGCTTGAACTTCTAGACCACAGGTGGCAAACACAACACCCACGGGCGGAACCTGGCCCTCCGCCTTGTTCTCTCTGACCTGGCGCCTTGTTTCTACCCAGCGGCAGTGCTGAGCTCTCACTTAACTGTTAAGGGTAGTTACGTTTATACAGCCCTAAAGTTCCATTCAGCCCTTTGAAGGCAACCATGAGGCTGATGTAGCCCCTGGTGAAAATGAGTTTGACACACCTGGTCTAGGATGACAATGAAAATAACTGAGACGATATTCCCGTCTGTGATGATCCCATCTGAACTCTTAACCGTAAGAGCTGCCCTGAGAGCAACGTTCAAATCCCAGTGACTCAGGCCGTGCCGTTACTCGGTACTGACACCAGGCAGTGTCCTCCTTCCACACACCTTCACTGTGACTCAGCTCTTCACGTCACCCCACCACGGCACCCCCCACCTCGTCCTCAGGCACTTCCTGCAGGCTTCACTGCTGTCCTGAACTGTACGATCCTCCTGGCCCAAAGACTGCCGATGCTCATCCGTCCCGCAGGACTCGCCTGCTTGGGTAACAGGTAGAGAAATACCTGGCCCTTCCGAATGGCAGGCCACACCTAATAAATCATTGTCCCTGACATTTTCATTACACACTGTGTTAGAAGTTTCTTCAGGAAGCGGCCTTAATAATTTTGCACCGCTGCTCTCAGTGGGGATTAATATTACTGACTTCCACGTACGGGGCCGCGGCCCCTCCATCCAGCACACGCTTGCTCCCCGTCTGGGTTGCTGTGGTTTTGCAGTGTCAGCTCCATATGATTCACAGAGGAATCAACCCACAGACACTTTCCAGCCACGCATGTGCCTGCCAGGACAACAGGGGAAACTTTACAGCCTATATAAATGGACTTTAATATTGCAGCACACCTTTTGGGACGTATGTCTAATTTGTTAGAACAGGCAGAAAAGCTGACAAGCCACTTTGCGCCTTTTTTTGGAGGCCTGGGTTCTGCGCCCACAGCCCTGGAGAAGCACAGGGTTGCACTGTCTCCCCGCCCACCACCCCCTTGCTCTCCCTACAAGAGTGCCCCCCACCAGAGCTCGCCCTGCAGCATTTGGAGCGGCTCCTCAGAAGACTCTGAGGGGGGCGTCCCTGCAGAGCTACCTGCTTCTTGCACTAAAGTTGTTGTCTTGAACATCTCTAGGAAAACACTGGCTGTGATTTAACGTCATTTTATCATTAACTTCAGGACAAATGTCATGCTGAGTTATTTCCATTTAATGACATTGTATTTCCTGTGCAAGTCGGCTAGCTCCAGAACAACGAAATCAATGTACAGCGGTTTGTAGGCAAAGGTATTTTACTCTTTTCAAAGGGGAGCAAGAAGAGTGTTCCCGCTGGATTCTTTACAGCACCCTTAATCGGAGAACATCCGGCACGGGCACGAAATGGACTCGTTGCACAGCTGCCTCTCCCTGGTGGTGTGCACGTGTCTCTTTCCAAGTTGCTCTTGGTTCAGAGGAGTGGGGACTGAGACCTCTGGTTGAGGTTCCCACTTTTTAAAAAAGTCTCTGTGTACCAGAGTAATATTAATGATATGCATCTATTCTTCATTGAGTGCTACTATGCATTTCTATTTTACTCCTTTGTCCCTACCCTGCAAGATAAGGTATTATTATTACTGCCATTTTCCAGATGAATAAACTGGGCCTTGGAGTTTAGTTAACTCGCTCAAGGCCAGACAGCTGGTAACTGGGAAAATCAGAACTCTAATCCAGGTCTCTTTTACACCAGAGTCAGGGTCATAACTCGCTGGAATGATGGCATCCACAAGTCACAGTCCAGAAGCACTCACTGGGCAATTCTAGCTTAATATGCACAGCAGAGAAAAAAAAACAAACCCCACCTTGTAATGTACTACTCTCAGTTTGACTCCACACACACTTATGAGCATATTATGATCTGAACCATTTCATGAAAAAGTACATCAACTCTGTGATACTTACTGACTCCGTACTCTATAAAAGGCACACACCTAATTAATCATGAAATGGGGCAGTTAAGTGTCAAGAAGAATAGAATGTCCATTTTTCACAGTACCTACAATTTAACCAGGTAGACAAGCCCTAAACACATGCAATGTATACATTTAGGTGACATCAGCAAAGGCATTACAAATCTCAGTGAGATTCATTGCCAGCTTAGCAATACAGAGCAAAAGGGCTAGGGTGAGTCAGGGGAGGGAGACTTCTTTGCAAGCAGGAGGAGTCAGAGAGGACTCCAGGTGGGAACTGACAGAGGAGCAGCATGTGGCGAGGTTGGCGATGGCTGGAAAGTGGGAAGCGTACCCTGGAGAATTGAGAAGGAACCCCTGGAGTGGGCGAGAGGCCTCCACAGCCCTGTCTCAGCAGCCAACTGAAATGCAGAGGAGCCCGGACAGTTAAAGGGCAGCGACATGCTGTTATAGACTGAATCGTGCACCCTAAAATTCACATGCTGAAGCCCTGACCCCCAATGTGCCTGCATTTGGAAACAGGGCCTTGAAAGAGGTAATTTATGTTACATAAGGTCGGAGGGGAGAATCACTAATCCTATGTCTTTATAAGAAGAGGAAGAGACACAGGAAATGCTTGAGCACAGAGGAAAGGCCCTGAGGGCAAGAGGGCAGCCACCTGCATGCTGAGGACAGAGGCCTCTGAAGAAACCAAACCTGCCAACACCCTGATCTTGGACTTCCAGCCTCCAGAAGTGTGAGAGAATTCATTTCTGTGGCATTTTGTCATGGAGACTTAGTAGACAGATGCACACCATCAGCTATTTCGCATGCAACTTCTCTCTGTCCTGGCTGGACCTACCCTCTATGCTGCCCCTGACCCTAACTGTCTTACAGGGATTGGATCCTGGAGGAGCGGGTTTCCAAACCAGTGGGCTCCTCCATGTGGTTATCATGAAGACCTTCACTAGAATGCTTGGACCTTGGAAAAAAGCTGAAGGTAACCTGAGGCCGTGTATTTCAAATTCTGTCTGGTGAAGGACCAATTTTCAGATATGTGATCCTACCATGCATGTTGAGTAGGCAGCAGCAGCTGCAAGCAACACACAGGCACAAATTTAACAACACCCTGTTCAACAGTATCCCCTCATCAGGTGCACGGACATGGCAGCCAACCAGCATGGCAAATGCTTGCAAGTGTTCAGCACCCAGTTCTTGGGGGTGAGAGGAGTCCCAATTGGAAGCTTTTGCCCATATGTGTTACAAAAACACCTCCCACCATGGGTGACTTTGAGCTACTCACATGAAGTCTGTGAGCCACAGAGGTGGGAAGAAATACCTACAGTAGTCTCTCTCCCGCTGGCACCACCCACCTCCAGGACATCATAGGGTCAATGTCCAATTACTACAAAGTTTCTAAACACGTCCTACTGCTTATTTATCCATTTATTTATTTATTTATCCTCGCCCAAAGACATGTTTATTGATTTGAAAGAAAGAGAGAGATAGAAACATCAACTGGCTTTCCCACACATGCCCTGACCAGGGATCAAACCCACAACCTAGGTATGTGCCCTGACCAGGAATCGAATGCACAGCCTTTTGGTGCATGGGATGATGATGCTCCAGTGAACTGAGCCACCCAGCCAGGGCTCACTTGCTGTTATTTTTGTACTTACCTCCTTGCAGAAGGCAGATCATACTTTGTATAACACTAATCTAAATTCCTTAAGTATAAGAGGCCCCAAAGAGGATGTGCTAAATCCCTTAGCTCATTATTTTACTAGGATAAAATCTGGACCCACTAAATTTTAAGAAAACATTTTCAGAAAGGGCCTGTTTACCCCAAATCGGCTGTGACAAAATGGCAGGAGCTCAGTTCCTGTCTTCTTTCCCTCTTTTTTTCTCCCCTCATCTGGAAATATTATCTCAAAGACTCTCCCTAGTTCCTCTTTTACTTCCCCTCCTCTTGTCCTCCCTGCCCTAAAGGGCTGTTCTTCCATTTCCTTTGCCTCCTCAGACACCAGAGTCAAGCACAACCTTTCCAATGGTCCACTCTTTCTCCTACAATGTGGCTTCATTGTAGAAATGGGACCCCAGTCTTTGTTAAAAGGAACAATGAGGGGATAAACCCACTTAGGCAACTCAAGGGTAAGACCCAAAGCACCCAGCAGACTTAGGGGGCCTGCGGGATGAAAGGCAGATCATGGAAAGTCACATTAGCCCTCTTTATCCTTGCTTTCCCAGAACAAATTCAGCTTTTTCCTTTTTCTTCTTTTTCCTTTCAGACACAGAGCCAGCCATTAGTAGAAGAGCCAAAGCCTGTGGCATACAGAAAAGGCATAAACAGCAATTGGAGTGGGAGTGGCCAGCACTGAAGCCCAGACAAGAAGTAATTAGGGCTGACCTTGGGAGGTGGCCATAAGAATAGAAACAAAAACACAGATACAAGCCATAAAGCCAAATTTTGAAGTAAAATCAACAAGACGGCACCACTGACTAGAGATGGAGCGGCCAGGGCAAGGAAGGAAGATGGCACGAGGTTCTGAACAATGGCTGCCCGGATGACTCACCCTGCAGCCAGCACCTGCTGTTTTCCCAACAAGGAAAAGCCTTGGATGGCTCCAAGCCCACCGTGCATTGACAGTGGTCTAAATTCCTCTGTAAGGACCACCATGAATTTACACCCATTATCAGAGAGCTTAGACTCATCAACTCATTCAACAAACATTTATTGAATAGCTACTACATATTATGTTGGATCAGGCAATCAAAAATGGGAAAAAGGCACAGTTCTCAACTTTGAGAAGTTCAGAGCCCAAAGCCGGTAACCTTCAAATTAATCAATACACATATGCTCAAGCTTAGCCGACACTGTTTCCTTACGTGAAAGCTCTTCTGTTTACTGAGTGTCCACCACGAGCCAGACACTGCTGCTGGCCCTCAAGACCCAGTCAAGTTACTTCCATTCATTTCCCAATCAGACCTGCAGATCTATTGGTCTGGAATCATCTGTGTAGACAGCTGAGGCCAAAGGGAACCTCACAGGGGAGAGAGGCTGAACAAGAGGAGACCCAACACCACTCCCGCAGCAGCCTAGAGTTCAGGACTGGGAAAGGGGAGAAGAGCCAGAAGTGGCCAGAGGAGTAACCAGAGAGGGAAGAGAAGAACAAGCGAGTCACGGAAGCCAGGCGTGGAGACTTTCCAGAATGCAGGAGAATCTGATGTGTGCTCAGTGGAGCTGAAAGGCTAAGGGAAAGAAAAATGAGAAAGGCACCACATGGCCACTCATTTCAGGTGATGGCTGGCAAAGACTAATGAACAGGCTGAGGGAAGGAAGTCTGTGCAGAAGGATGGATTAAGGATGCATAGCAGGAATGGGGCACAAGTGGAAAGGTGGGCCTTAGAGAGGAGAGACACTCCTTCCCCCAAGGCTAGAAAAAAGGAAAGGACAGACAAATAAGCAGAGACACGAGGGAGAGTACATCCAGACAATCAATCCCACGTTTGAATCCTAACTCTGCCACTTACTCCTTGTGTCGTACTCGACAAGTTGCTCAAACTCTCTGACCCTTGTTTCTTCCTTTACAAGATGCACATCATAATGTCATTCCCACGTGGTGGTTACAGGCTCATGTTGAGAAGACATATGTGCCACCAGTCCCCTCGCCTCACAAGTGTAATGTACACATGGGGGTCACATAAATAAAATTCCATGGGCCTTGCCCCTCTCAGCTCATATAGGACTATGGCCCTCTGCAAAGTACCCTTGAAAAAATGCTCACAAGCAATCCCACCTCACTGACCTCCAGGGGGTCAGCCAAGTTACGGAGTTCTGCTGAAGCAGCCTTTTCAGCTTTAACTTAAAACCTTTCCCCGACCCCCACCTCCATCAGTCTCAGCCAGGGTCGAGTCAGTAGATAGAAATCCGAGGGACAAGCACTATGCTACCCTGAGCATTAGACCTCCTCTGTCTCAACCAGCTCTGCGTCAGGCTCTGGGGTCTCTCTGCCCTTAGGGTGAAGGCATTTTTGGTACGCCCACCCCACTGACTTACTAGAGGCCTCCTGGTATGCACCAGCCCCAACCTAGACTACAGTAGACCCTGGCACACAGCAGGGTCTCAAGAAAAGTTGGTTCCCTTTCTCCCTTCATCCACCACCATGGTTTTATTTAAACCTCTGATTTGGGATATCCCTTCTCTCATCCTCGTGCACAAAGATTTGATTACACTGTATAGTGGTGAGCTGGTAAGTGTTCAGCAACCAGCTACGTGGGAGGAAAAGCCTCATTTTAGGTGTTTGTCAATTTCCAATAAACACATCCATCATGTCTGATTTCAATTTACTGACATGACATCAACTATTTCACAAAATTCCTAATCATTTAACAATCACTTGGCATCATACCACTCGGCAGGTTACCTAGAAGTCTGGGCTGGTAGAGTGTGGAAGCAGCTACGATGTGTTTGTCCATGTAATAAGACACCACGCATGTCCTGCTGCTGGTATGCAAAGACAACGTCCCACCCCAATGACACTGCCGTGGGAATGAACTGCAAAGGCATCAAGTCTCACTTCGGGATCTTCACTATTTTCACATGCTTTGGGAAAGGATTGTATTTCAATGGCACTTTGGCATTTTGAGGGAAACAGACACACCCTGACTGGTGAAGTCTCAGGGATGATCAGTGAACAAAAACACTGTCACCAAGTAAGTAAACAGTGACAAGTTTATAAGATGCTGTTGGCAGTAGCTGGATTTCTCAGTGCTGAACACTTGAGTTGGGCATGGTGGGAGCGGCTGGTTAGCCATTTGTCGGGCAGAGTCAAAACAGCCCTCCAGCTACAGCACAGACGGCAGACTGCAGCCTGTCAGCGTTTTATTTATGACTCTTAATTAGCAAGCAAAAAAGGAGGGAAGAAGTTCCCAGCTTGGGATATACATACTTAAACATACATATTTTGCCCAGAAATTATCTTTGTCAAAATAATTTAAATCCCCACAACCCTGAGAAGTAGATATTATAACGTATATTTCATAGACAGAAAAATCCATCCTGGAAGGTATGCGTAACTGTCCTAATTTTACCGGGGAAGTTTCAGAGAAACCAAGTGATTTTTCCAAGGTAACACAGTCAGGGCAGCAGAGCCGAAACTAACAATCTTCAGACGCTCGGGCAGAGGCTCCTTCAATCACGCCGTAGGCGGCTCTCATCTGACCTGTCATGGTAATCCACCCTTGACTTGTTGACTACCAAGCTCATGACATGTGTGAATAAATTTCTCATGCTCATGATCAGAATTGATTCTTTGGAAGCAGGGGAGTTTCCAAGCGAGCAACATCAACGCCCTGCACACTGTTGAAGGCCCTAGGGTCTCAGGATGACAGTGCAATCGGGCAGAGGGCAGGGGATACCGAGGGACCCCCACAGTGCAGGAGTCCCAAGTGACTCTGCTCCGTGGAGAAGGAACTGCTGGGCCTTGAAGTGACTGTGAGGTACCTGGAGCTTCAGAAGCATGAACAGGCCTGGCAAAGGCAAGCATGTGGGATTGCCTGCATCGACCACCTATTTGCAGGGTCTGTCAGAAAGGGTTGCACTGAGTACTTCTGATCGCTGATTTGACCAAAAAAGAAAAAAACAACACCTGGTATTTACTCATAGAGAAAACATTTTATGATGTAAATCATCTTTACAATGGGCTATTTTGTTTTTTAATTCCTGCGGAACATAGAGGAGCAAGCGTGTCTGTCTATTCTCAGGGGTTCCACCCCTCACTGAAGAATGGGCTTGAGGGAGGTGACTGCCAAGCTCTCTGGGGGTGTGGCCAGCCCTTCGGAAGAGGGGGGCGGGGAGGGGGGTGTGGGGGCTGTGCTTCTCTGGCCCCTCCTAGTTAGACATGGACTTGCTTTGGCCAACAAAAAATGAGATGCACATACTGTGTGCCCCTCCTGCAGGGAGGCGTTAGCTAAGCATTAGCGCCAGGTATCCGCACTCCTTCCCTGCAGTGGAGACCCCACCCATGGTCTTCATGGGTGGCAGGCTGCCTGCCGAGTGGGTCCCAGAGTCACCCTGTCAGGCAGACTCACCCCTGAGTTGTGGAAGTTGTTGCTGCCACAGCCTAACGTCACCTGTCCCACTAGGAGGGGAAGTGGGGGAGGGTGGTAACTGAGGGAAAGCAGAAAGAAAGAAGTCAAAGGCTGAAGACTCCGGAAAATTTGAATCCCACTGGAAACTGGGGGCTCTGGGTGCCAGAAAACTCAGTTTCCAGGGGACTATGTTCTTCCCAAAGTGAGCAAGAGGTGGAAGTTGGAAAGTTGGTCAAAAAGAATCTGTACCTTCAGGTTTCCAAACAGATGACTAGAAAAGATCTAGACCCTTTAGAACTTAATAGGAAATCTGAGCTGAACCTGGCATTGAGAATGAGTCAAATCCACTTCAGCATCCACTGAGACCCTGCTACTTAGAGGACACTGTGCTCACCGTCGCTGGAGGTGCTTAGGGGTATACAAGCCCCTTCTTCCCTCAGGGAACTTAGTCTAATTAATGAGTACAAGTTTAACATCAGGAAATGCCAAATAATACATTTTTTAAAAAAATTCCAGATTATCAGTGATAAATGTGATGCCACAAAGCAGTGCCATTAGTGACCAGATTCACTATATAATAGATACAGAAATCCACCAGCCCTGGCTGGTGTGGCTCAGTAGACTGAGTGGGGGCCTGTGAACCAAAGGGTCGCCAGTTCGATTCCCAGTCAGGGCACATGCCTGGGTTGCGGGCCAGGTCCCCAGTAGAGGGTGAGAGACAATCACACACTGATGTTTCTCTCTCTCTCTTTCTCCCTCCCTCCCCCCTCTCTAAAAATAAATAAACACAATTTTTAAAAAAATAGCAAAAAGAAATCCATCAAATAGAAATCCCTACGGATGTGCTGAAGGGGCTCCATCGCCACTGGAAACCTAGCTGCAGCTTGCCGTCAGGGCTCATGGCTCAGACTGACCATGAGGGGAAGGAAAGGAGGGATGTGCCGGTTCTCAAGGCAAACAACAGAAGAAAGAGCTCCTCAGGTGTCTTGGCTGCTCAGTTGGAAGTAACCAAAAGCAAATTAGCTGCCTCCTGGCGCCGGCCTTGCTTTGCCACATGCCCTCAGTGTAACCGTGAAAGGACTAGGGAAAGGAAGGCGAAGGCCAAGAAATTGCAGCAGCTCTCTGGCCATCACAGCCCATGGGTCCCCTCCCCCCCTGCTCCAGATGACTTGGCTCTGACAGCCAGGGATGCTGCCAACTCACTGGGCAACCGATAAGTTGCTCATCATTGCATATGTTATGGCTCCTAGAGGTAGCACTTGAGAACTGTCTTTGGATTCAAATATGTCAGATCTTATTAAGGAAAACTTGATTATAACAAGGAGACTGGTATCTAATCCAATCTCTGCCCATCCCCAAGCCTGGTCCAAACGAACCTGTGATGTACAAAATTGCATGACATCATGGTTCAAATGAAGGTTCTGCTCCCCTATCTCCAAGTCTCTAGAATCATGGATGGTTGAGAGTAAATCACCACCTTCTAGTGCATTCTCCGGCTGACTGACAGAATTCTTGTCAAGGAGAAAAGCGGAAGAGTTCATCTCTCACTAGAGCCCAATCGACCCCCCACACCCGAGGCAGCAGCACCCTGACACCAGGACACTCAGCATGGTCGGTCTCCCCTCTGTGTGGAGGAGGGGAGAAGTGTCTTCTACATCCACTGCCCTCTTGAACGAAATAGCTGTGCCTGCTGTCCAGGCTGGGAGCTGCTGGGCGGGTCTTTAATAAAGGTGCCTCAGGACTGCTGGTCATAGTCTGGCTCATCCACTGGGAGGTGGTCTGGCCTCCAAAGCTCTGTCTAGACACGGACTATGTGATTATGTGATTAACTAAGCCGATGCGTGTCTCACTCTCTCTCTCTTTCTCTCTCTCCCCACTTCTCTTTCTGGAAATTGAATGGGAAATGCAGGGAGGCTAGTCACTGAGTTGTCAGTGGGCACAGAAGCTGAGAAGATGTATACAGGAGGCACAGGCCATGTAGGAAAGTTATAGGACAGAGGGTAGGAGTGTGTCAAAGTCAGAACTGAGCAGAAGAAATGAGCCTATGCGAAGGTGCGCAGAGCTGAGAGCTGTACCACGTTGGTGGCCGCAGTAGTGGTGGCCACCGAGCCCAAGTCCCTATGAGCGGGGTGGGAGTAGGAACTTCCACGCTGGGCTGCCCCAGACCCCCAGGTTCCAGCTTCCTCGTGGTCTCCTAAAGACCGGTTTCCCACAGGAGTCCTGCCTCCATCGCCTGCCAGTCAGCAAAGTTGCCTCAGTGTCCTGTCTGTGCCCTCGAACTTCCTAGCCCCCATGCAGAGGGCCCGGTCTACATAGTCCTGGACCTTGGCCAGCTTAGAGCAGCCCTGATGCTCCCTCAGCCACCACACCAGATGCTTTTCCTCCCAGGCATTTGACACTTAGCATGTCAGGCGATATCCTTACCTATCTGTGCAGGTTTTGATGCTGCAGTCTCAACAGCTATTTGTTCTGTGGGGTATTTTTAGCACTCAATCGGGGAGGGGCTGGGAGAATGAGTGGGGAAGAAGATAACTGTTCTAGGTGGGGACAGCGTCACATTCTTGGTGTGTTAAGTGCCTTGCACACATACATGCTCCAAAAAATGATTACTGGTGGTGCTGTCATCTTCCAGTGTTTATAAAGACAAGTACAGGCGATTGAAAAGGAAGTCTCAGGGGATCCCAGCAATTGAAACGCTTCCTCCCTCCGAAAGCGAACCAGGCAACATGGAAGTGCACCCATGCAGTCTTTACAGAAAGATACCACATAGGGCAGATTTCAGCAGAGGGGGAGAGGGAGAGGGAGAAGGAGGGAGAGGTTTTCAAATCCATTTAAAAGGCGAAAGATTTATAGGCTCTGAAGAGAAACTGGAGTATTAAAACAATCTGCGCAGCTGTTTCCTGAACTCTCCAGGAGAACTGAGATGCAAAATGCTGCCCTTCTACTCCATCGCTCCCCTACGCCCGCCCTGCGAACTGGCCTTCAGGTGACGCAATGACGAGACCTCTGCGGTGAGCTCTGTCTGGAGGGATGCAGCCAGCCAACGGAGCAGGGGGTGCTGCCACCTCTTGGATGTTCACAGCCAAAGCAAGTCTCTATCCCAGAAAGGACGCGATTCGGTGATATTATGAAATGTTAACGGGCAATCTGTTCTGAAATAATTGCTCAGTGTGTTGGCCTCCTTTTCCATTTTAGAATTTCAAAGGCATTACAGGCCGAAAGCAGTGCCAGCCTGTTAGTGGTACCTACACTGATTAAATCTAGCCCATCACAACCACAGCTACACAAAGCTCTTTTTCTCAATTAATAAAATGCAATTAATGGTATCATTGAAAAACTCCTGCCACTTTAATTTAGAGCTATTGAGGGCTTCAATTTAGAGCTGTGTGCAAATTTTAGGATATGCATTTATTTTTTGGCTGACATGATTAAGAGTGCCTAATTTCTGGGATACGCCCAAATTTCTGTAGGGAAAAAAGAATGCTGACCAGAAACATACAAGAGAGCAATGACAGCTTCCTTCCCCTTCCTGCCCTACGCACACACGGGCGTACACACACAGGCTCACACACGCACAACCCAGTTCGGTTCCAGTGACCCGGTGGCCATGCTCTCTCCCTTGCCTGTGGACAATCCGATCCATTCATGCTGAAAACATCTAGGGTGCTCTGAAGTAGGTTACAAATTCTAAGGCCTTTACTGCATGATGGTCCTTTTGAAATATTTATATTGATTGGCCCAGTTCCTGAGAGGAAATACGTTGTTTCTCTTACTCTCCCAGGTACAGGTCATTTGAGCATTTGGGCTGTCATTTTCCTAATCTCTGCATTTCCCTGAGGATAATGAGAGGATGATTTAAACAGCAACATTAGCTGCTTTAGGCTAGCTTTTCAAAGCTACACCAGGGGAGTTAAAAGCACAGATCCTGTTATTGTTACAGGATTAATGCACAGAAGTCCCAGAATACCACTTTGGAAATGTAGTCCAGGAATATTATTTTAATGTACTGTATGTTATTTTTAGACCCAGCTATAGCCCAATTATCAGCTGGCGAATCAAAAATGAGACAAGACAGATAGCTGTCTTTAATCTAAAATTCTAATGAGGTTTTTGGTGTTTGTGTTTTCTCAGCACTTAGAAATCTGGATATTTGGAAGAAAAAAGTAAAAGATAGAGACCACAGCAGCTACCTCCTACCTGCTCTGTTGCTATAGAGGCTGCTACTCAGAACACTGGTTCTATAGAATATTTTAGCATAGTTCTTTGTTTTTTTTCTTTCCCTGGGAGAGGCAATGGTACAAAAAAAAGAGGTGTTGAATCATGCAGCCCTCTTGACCACACCACAGAAAGCTGCAAATCAACCACGTTGTACTAATGATTCCAAGGCAGCAAGTCCGGGTTCCTGCCATCAGTCATTTCCATTCCTGCTTTTGCACATCTTAGATTGTTGTTCAAAAGCAACCGCCGAAGATCTTCCAGTGGAGTAACTTTGCTTCCTTGTTGCCCTGTGGGCACCAACCAACATTTATTGATTCTCTAGATTCCTGCTGTTGGGTTATATTAAACGGGGCTTGTCTT
Organism: Carollia perspicillata; assembly: GCA_004027735.1. Taxonomy (NCBI): domain Eukaryota; kingdom Metazoa; phylum Chordata; class Mammalia; order Chiroptera; family Phyllostomidae; genus Carollia; species Carollia perspicillata. The sequence goes on from PVKM010001532.1 coordinate 19,429, forward strand.
TCTTTTTGGCCTCTGAGTAATTGCGTAGGTCGGAGATGACCACATCACTGCCTCTAGGCTACATCTGCTCTGATAGATGATGGCCTGCAAAAGAGCACCTTACCTTCTTATTACTCAAAAATTACCCTGTATCAGTAGTTCCTCTCACTGACTCTCAAATCCCAAAGTACGTTGTGTTATCGCAAAAGGTATTGTACAGTATCTTTCTAAGAAGGACAAGCACACTGGCACAGATCAGTTTCCATGTGGGACGCGGTGGTGGGGCTGACCCCACCTCAGTTGACTCTGGGATCTCACTGGGTCAGTAAGGAGAGCTCTCCTCAGGATTCGCCCTCTCTTTGGCCACCACACACTGACAGACCCCAGAGCCAGCTCAGCAAACTGAGCTGAACCTCTTTCACATCACCTGTGACCTCCACTCTGACCTTGCTTTTCAGAGCAGCTGTGGGGAGGACTGAACAAGCAGCATTCTAAGACATGCTTAACACAGTTCTTGCCACATCGTAGACTCCTCTGACACCAATGTTTTCTAAATCCATCTTTAAAAAAAAGATTATTTATTTATTCATTTTTAGACAGAGGGGAAGGAAGAAAGAAAGAGAGGGAGAGAAACATCAACGTGTGGTTGTCTCTCACGTACCCCTTACTGGGGACCTTGCCCGCAACCCAGGCATGTGCCCTGACTGGGGATCAAACTGGCGACCCTTTGGTTCTCAGGCCGGCGCTCACTCCACTGAGCCACATAGCCAGGGCATAAATCCACCTTTTATATGTGCATTTTCAATTTAGAAAATTATTTTTGCACATCATCTCATCAGCAATACTGTGCTGTGGTGGCTGCTCGATGTGAGTTTAATGTGCAGCTAACTCAAGTTACACGACAGCTTTTCCTGTGTAGTTTGCACATAGAGGTTGGGCTATAAATAGGACTGGGGTGAAAGTCTCCATTTCAGTTTCTGGGGCATTGTTCATAACAGAGCCACTATTCACTGTTTTCTTCATCTCTGAAACGGAAGTAATTGGATCTTAGACACTAAAACACCAGAAGAGTACTCCCAGTTGTATATTTGAAAAATTTAAAAATAGATTAATAATTCTTATGAATATTTACTCTTGATAAAACACAGCAAATTAGACACTATTTATATATATTCACACACTTTATGAATATTTCCTCCTTTCAATGAATACTCGCTTAAGCGCACAAGTATTTTATCAAAAATATAAACTTATCAGCACCTATCACAGCAGCACACCTAGCTCATAATTCCATGTGTTCATGGATAAACACATAAATGAATGGGCGCTATGGATCCCTGAAGATGAATTTCCCTGTCAGTAGGTGTCAGTAGAAGAGTCTAAGAACCTGTTGCCCCATTTACAGAACGGGAGGACTAATGTCGTGTGGGAGAATGGTTACATGGGTAAAGGGAGACAGTGCATGCGAAGCTCTGTGGTGGGCAGCCTTCCCAAATGGCTCCTAGCAGCCCTCACCAACTGGTTTTTAAGTCCTGTGAAATCCCCTGCCCCTAAGTGTGAACTGGTGACAGACTTCTGACTAACAGAATATGGCAGACGTGATGGGATGTCACCTTGCTGATGAGTCACAAGACTGTGACTTCCACCCAGCAGCACTCTCTCCTGACATCTCGCATGTGCGATGCTCACAGGTCAAGGGCCTGAGGCACACCTCCAGCCAACACCTTGTGAAGAACTGGGGCCTCAGTGCAATGGCCCACGGAGGACCGAATCCTGCCCAAACCATGCAAGTGAAAGCAAATTCTTCCCGAGAAGCCTTGAGCTGACCACAGCCCTGGGTAACACCTTGACTGTAGCCTTGCCAGAGATCTTGAAGCTGAGGACCCCATCAAACCACAGCAGGACTCTGGACCCACGGAGAGGGGAGATAGCAACTGCTGTTGTAAAGCACTTTTGGTATGGGGGTACCTTGTTATGCCGCGGCAACAAGTGACTAACACAAGGACCTATAGTACCACGACCATTTTAAAGTATGCAGTACAGGTACAGAAGCCATTTTATTTTACAGTGGGGCTGTAAATTAGAGTGGGCTTATCCTCGAGACTAGAGTTTTTAAAGCTAGCAAAGAGAATTATAGAGTTGCCCTCACCACAGGAGAACAGCTAACCAATTAGTCCATGGAAGGGAACAGCTGGGATCCACTCCACTGGTCAACTCCTCAGCACATAGCAGGGACTAATCCTTGTGACGACCAGCACCAAACAGCAGTGATGGAGAGACATCTCCAATTTCACCACTGGTGGGCAAAGACGCAGTTAAATCCATCACTTCTGGGCAGGGGTTGAAACGCCAGCGGTCTCCTGGAACCACTTTGGTAGAACACAGGGAAACACGGTGTTCAGCACGAACCCTGGCCCCGCAGAAATTCAATGACTCCCTCAGCAGTCCTATTTTGAACTGTTCTCGTCGCCTGCTGTAGACAGTTGGCTCTTAATCCGTTTTATAGAAGCACTTTCTGTTCCTTGGATAAAAGGAAGTACATAAATTTCAAGTGCCATATTACCATACATGCATGGTTCTGTTTGGGCACAAGCACGTTGTTCTTGTCATAAATTCTGACTCAGAATGGAAGCTGGGGATTTACCATCTCACTCTTTATAGTTACAAGATTGACTAAACTGATTATAAGAAGAAATATGTAAGCTTTGAAACTGTTCACACCAGCGATGTGGTTCAGTAGCTTACGAAAGTGGCAAATAACAGCAAGCCAAAAGACAGAAATTTCAGGAAAGACATGGCTCTTAAAAACACAAGGGCGGTCACGTAAGAACTCAGGAGGGGCTGTTCCCCTCTGGAGCCTGGGATACTCTCTCCACTGCCTATTGTTGGACTGTGGTCCTTGGAAACATGGGTTACCACCTGTAGCCCACTCTCCATCACATCAGAGTTTCTAGAACCCCACTCTGAAGGGTGTGCCTTCTCTGAGGGCAGTCGCTCTGGATAATGGAATTTTCTCAGATCCTTACATTTTTATCCACAGATATTGTGTATGTGCATGTGTGTGTGTGGTTTGATTTGGTTTGGTTGTTTTAGCCAGTCAAGAGGGATCTTGGACCCCTTTACAGGCTTCTTTTTGCCCTTATCCAGGACAGTACAGGCCCTCAAAAGGACGGCTGTGTACATAAACCACAGGGTGTGAACCCCAGCCTCAGTATTCATTGACGTGCGGCCTTGAACAAATTACTTACGTTCTCTAAGCCTCAGTGTTCTCATACCAAAGACAGAAATGCTATCACCTCCCTCCTAAAGCTCAGGTGAAGATCACATGTGATAATCCATATAGAGCATTTAGCATTGGGCTTGACACATAGTAAGCACAATGTAAATATTAATGTCTATAGTATTATTTGTTTTTATGTTAATCTTTTTTTATCAATGTCACAATGTTAGCTCCTTGAGGATAAAGAATGTTAGGATTTTAGACATGGATTTTTAGATAGTTTGATATTTTGGAGCAATTTTTCAGTGAGTTTACCTAAGCTGAAAAAATCTCTGTCTAGCAGTTCTGAGAATGTCCTCCTCTCTGTTTAATCCGCACTCCCATCCTTGGTGATCTCACCCCCTTATGACTTTAAATACCATCTGCTTGCTGACAGCGCTCCAATTTATATTCCAGCCCAAATTGCTTCTTGAACCCAGATCCTGGTATGCAACTGCCTACATGATGTCTTCACTAGGGTGGCTAGGGAGTATTTCAGACTCAACACAGCCAAAGTAGAACTCTTGCTCTGCCCCCCAAAGCATGCCCCACCATAGTCTGTGTATCAGTTGCTGGTGATTCTACTCATTCAGGTGCTCAAGTCAAAAACCTTGGAGTCATTCTTGTGTTCTGTTTTTCCTTCTTTTCATAACCTATATCAAATTCATTAGAAAGTCTCATTAGTTCTACTTTCAAAATATATCTAGACTTTGTCAATTTCCCTCCACCACCACTGTCACTTCCTGGGTCGAAGTCATCATCATCTCTTGCCTCCAATAGCCTTCTTTTAGAAATAAAGCTATTTTGAAATTTTTAACTACATATTCTGAACCTTTTGAGAGTAAGTCCTATCATCCTGCAGGACTCTCTGATATGCATTTTCCCAAAACAAGAACATTCTCCTATACATCCACATATAACTCTTCGAATTAGGAAATCAACATGGATGTAACAACAATTTCATTCAAATTTCGCTAGTTGTCCCAAGGATGTCTCTTTCTCCTCTGTGGTCCAGGGTATGCTCAAGAACATGTATAGTAGTTAGCACTTGACCCTTTAGAGACCTTCAATCCAGAACAATTTGTAAATCTTTCCCATCTTACAGGTACTAGACACTCTGTACGACCTCTTACATTCTAGGATAACCACTGTCTTAGTCCATTCTGGCTGCTATCACAAAATACCACAGACTGGGTAGCTTAAAAACCACAAACATTTATTTTGCATAGTTCCAAAGGCTGGGAAGTCCAAGATCAAGGTGCCAGCCTGGTTCTGTTTTGGCAATGGCTCTCTTCCTGGTTCATAGCTGTAGCCTTCTCACTTGTCCTTACATGGTGGAAGGGGCCAGGGATTTCCCGGGAGCCTCCTTCATAAAGCAGTAATCTCATTCATGAGGGCTCCACCTTCATGACTTAAACACCTTCCAAAGGTCCCACCTTCTAACACCATTACATTGGGTGGTAGGACTACAGAGTATGAGTTTGGGGATCACACAAACATTCAGGCCACAGCAATCTCCAGCATGGAATGTCTGATGTTTCCTCGTGAGGCAATTCATTATTGGCGAGAATTCCACGGAAACAATGCCTTGCTCTTCTAGTGCATCACATCAAAACAGCCACAAAGTCGATCCTTGCCACAGTGATACTGTTAACCTTAGTCACCTGGTCACATTGATGTCTGTCAGAATTCTCCACTTACACTCACCATTTCATCCTTTGCAGTTGATTAATATTTTATGGGGACTTATTCCTAAATGTCAAAAAACCCTGCCCCTTATGAAATCTTTACCCATCAACCTTAGCTGATTGGCAACTTCAACCAAAATGAACCATACCTGTGAAGGTCGCCAAAAGACAATTCTCTATTTCCATTATTCCTTATATTATATATTAGTTGGCATTTTAAACTAAGAACAAGCTATCCCTTTTTATTTATTTACATCAGTATGGATTCCTATTGTATTTAATGGGTTGTAATCCATTATTATCTATTGGGAACTGCCCTGACCGGTTTCAGAAGCTGTAACCCCCCTCCCCCCATGGCTAAGACTGAGTAAGAGACCTCGGGACCATAAGCCACTAAGGAAACAAAGCTTATCTTTCTGGCAGGGGCTCCACCTCTGCTCCCTTTTACTTCACCCTACTTGGCCCCAGGTGGATGACTGGTTAGCCAATGATGGGTAAGATTCCTCAGGAAAGGGATGACCTAAGACAGGCATGGTCATGAAGGAGCCCTCAGGGAAGGACTTGGGGGGCTATAGAAAAAGGGGGTGATGGATCCTCCCTCCTCGGCTTTAACATAGCCTGAGTCCTCATTCTGTCTGCAAGAAGTCTCCTAATCTTTTGGCTGCCTTATTTCCCCTGCCTGACTTAAGCCTGAAGCAATGACGGAGGGTGGTGCAGCCCTGTGCTAAAAAGGGCAGGTTCCCTGAGGGCGATCATGCCTAAGAATACATAAAATCCTGTGAAACCTGCTTTGCTAAGAATGTCCTCAATTTTCTGATAAGGGTCCAAGCATAAAATGAGTTTGTTTCCCAAAGTTTTGTAGCCCTTTAGCTAACTGACTGTGACTTAGAATAAGCCCTCAGAGTTCTTTGTATGTTATCTATTGTTTGATCCCTACTGCCTGACAATGATTGATGAGCTTTACGCATATTCCTGTGCAAACTAAAAGCCCACTGAGGAAAAGGCTCCTGGCCCTTCTCCTTTGAGAGATTAGCCACCTTTCCTCCCCAAGCAGATCGTGTCTTGGTAAACTTAATTTCATCTGTGGCAGACAGCAGAGGGTCTCTGTGGGTGGAGCTCCCCCACAATGATCATTTTGTTCTGCTAAGAATGTCCCTGATTTGGCTAGTGAGAGGCCCTGTGTTCTTATGAACTATCCCCATCATTCACTAAGCATCTCCTTATTTTCCAGCACAAGAAAATGTCCCAGGTCCATCTTACACCTTCCATGCTCCCACCCTGGAATCAGCCATTGGCCATTCAAGGACCCTTGGCTTCTTTTAATGCAATGTGGTATTTAAAAACCAACATGTGGGTGTTCATTGTACTCATTGCTACCAGGGGATAGAGACAGAAGATATGTGTTCGCACACATGCACAGTTCCTCCCCTCAAGGAACACTCATTTAAGAACTAGTAGTCTACCAGTATACACCTGTTTTTTAAGAATAAAATATAGAATGTATCAAATATAAATAGGTAAATATTAAATATAGAAATGTAAGAATAAAAATTTACCAGCACCAAACACACCTAATAACTTGTAATTCCACATATTCAGGAAATAGATGAATGATCACTACAATTCACTACAGATGAATTTCTTTCTTTGTTTTTTATGATGAATTTCTGTGTGAGTGCAAGTAGAAGAGTCTGAGAACATGTTGCCGCTGAGATCGGAGAGATCATCTACCTCAGATGAGATGGCAAAGGACAATATGTGTACAAAACAAAATGAATTCCGTCTCCTAAACCTTAAGAGTTATTATGACCTATACAACATCTGAATAGGATATGAGAAAACCAAATGTAAAGAATTAACTAGCCAAAGACTGAAATTCAGCAATATCTAAGCAAAACCAGCAGAATTTGAAATGTCTGCAACTCTCTTGTTGAAGAACTAGACAAGCCGATTTCCTTATAGTTCTAACGGCAGTCTGGAAGAATCCCCTGAACGCTGAACTCCCAGTTTAGGCCCCAGTTCCCTGAGAATTTTTATTTAAATGTCCCAAAACAAAGCATGGTTTGGTTTCCCCAAACCATGGATGCTGCTGCAAAATATTAAGAGCTCAGCAATCCTAAACTCTAAACCCCTGCAGAAACCTTAGCAGCCAAACCTCTCTTCCAATCCCATAATAACTCCTAAGAAGGAAAAACAACTGGAAAAGAGAAGAAATTCAAATAACAAATAGTAAGGATTACAAAATGACACAATGAGCAGCAGACTGCATTATCTGTGAGACGCTCCTGCCCAGCCCACTGCTGGGAACTGAAGGTCTGAATGGACCACGGGGATAAGGAAACCTGCCGGATGACTGCTGGGTGCCGGAGGCTCCAGTTCTGGCATTCCATCGTTGGGCAGAGGTCTGGTGTGCAAGGAGCACATAAGAAAGAAGCACTCAGACTACAACAGAATGAAAAGAGGAAGAAAAGCTGGGAAGAAAAAGGAATTCAAACTAGGGTAATCCCAGTTTGCCAAGGAACGTCCTGGGGTTAGCATGGAAATTTCCACCTTCCAGAAGCCCCACCATTGTGGGCAAGCAGAATGGCTGGTCACCCTGCTACTTGGATCTGATAAAGATTAGCTTCTTTGAGTTTCCACACAAAGTAAAGGCTTTAATTAACTAAACCTCATGAACCCCTTGCCAGGGAGACAACAAATTACCTCACTGTCAACTAGTGACACTAATTTCTGCCCCTTCCACCCAGCCCTATGTAAGCATATTCTTCCTCTCCCCCACTCTAGGGCTAGACTCCTTGGGCTCTTCTGATTGGAGACCAGAAGCAGCTCCGTGTGATTAAATCCTGGGTCCTGCTGGAAATGTTTGAGAAAAAAGCTGATTCTTCCCTTTACTAAGCATACATGTCAAGCCCTCCAGGAGAAAGAGACCTCTCTTTGGCAGGCTCTCTGGTTATATAAGAAATGTATTCCTGAAATTCAAAAAACTCAGAGATCCACATGGCTCAGTTCTTTTGATCAGCACTGCCTTCAGGAACCACAATTAATAGCCTAAATTATTTAATAACCAATCCTATCCCTGAGTTGCTTCTTTTTTTAAAGGCAATAAAGGGTATTCAAACACAGGATCACAATACTTTCTTTTCTCTTTGCCCGGCTTCCCCTCGTCTTCTCCCTTCTGATGTTTGCTGTCTGCCTCCACCACAGTCTGTGACCCCTAGGAAACCTCCCCCTCTGCCCCCAGCCTGTGTGGTTTTCTTTCCTTCTCCTCCTTCTACTCTTAACACAGCAGCCTATAGCCCAGAGAGACACAGCTTCTTCATAAGGAGGCGGGAGGAGGAGGGAGACTGGGTTGGTAATTATAGGACTCTCTTTGGCAGGCTAGGAAGGATGGGGAGTTTGGGGACATGCTCAAATTTTACTTCCATGGCACCCTAATGTTGGTAAGCATCTGACACAGATACCAACTGCATGTTGGTGCTGCAAAGGGCCATAGGATTCATGAGCCCAATCCCCTAATGTTAACAAATGAGAAAACAAGTCAGACATTAAAAAATTTGTCCCAAGTCCCCCAGTATCCTCTCCCCTAGTATTCATTGCTCTGTGCTATATGCTCTTAAAAACTGACTTGTTATCAAAAGGATTGACAACTGTCAGTGCCCTCCAGCCAGAGATGGCCAGAAACCCACGCGCGGCTGAGTGAATTGGGATTACTACCTATGCAGCAAGGAAGAACACAGAGAGAGGAACTGTAACGTGTCTCATGAGAAAGTGTTAAGGACTTTTTATAGAATTGGGGCTCTGTTAGATAATTTGGGGGAGGACTTCAGAACGTGGGCTTTGCTCTGGATTCGATGCTATGAAGAAGTAGGAGTATTTCTTTGACTGAGTATTTTGATGAATCTCATGCAGAAAGAAGGACGACTAGAGCGAGGCTGAAGCTGTAATCGATCAAGAATCAGCAGTCACTTACATTAGCCAGAATTAAAAAATGTTTGGCCATGTTTGTGGAGGGGACAGTGCCCGTATTTTGTGTGTGTCTGAACATGGCTATACAGTGGTCTTTTTTTTTTTTTGTCTTAATCCTCCATGGTCACAGAGTGGTCTTGTCTGAAGTTGATGTTTGTGATGTTGTTTAGTAGGAAAGCACCAAGACCTCCCTGTCACCCAGCCCCTAGACACTGGGGGCTGCTTTTCTCTTCCTCATCATAACACCATTGCCATCTAATGAGCACTTTTAACGGACCAGGAAAGTTTTAACCCACGTCGCCAGCCCAAGAGGTAGGTACTATTGTCATTCTAATTTTCATGTGAAGAAAGGAAGGCTTAGTGAGGCTTGCCTGGGTCACAGGGCTAGCAGAGGGTGGACGGGACCGCAAACATAGGAAGCCTTTTAGAGCCTGCAGGCTGCCCCGCTCTGCGGTGCCTCAGGTGTCAGGTGGCACGTTGCAGAGGAGGTGGGGGCCAATCTGTGGGGATGTGGGATGTATCTACAGTAGATACAGGGGGGGGAAATAAGGGTGTCAGGACATGCAGGCTGCACTGAATGCCTGCATCACAAGACACTCACGATGGAAGAAGAGAAAATGTAGAAAAAACCAGCTGTGACATTTTGACCATAAAACCTTCTTTAGAAAGAGTCTAATAAAAGGAAGGCTGACTTACTGTTCCATAACTGAAGAATGACTTTTATGATGTAGAGTATTATTTTAAACTTGACTCTCTGTTTTCAGTAAGAATTCAAATCTACCAGCAGGAGGAGGAGAACCCAGCAGCCACTCCTCTGCCGCAGTCAGTCAGCATTTCCGTGCAGTCGAACGGTGAAGCAAACTGTTCTGGGCTGTGCGATGAAGCTGCAGGCACCTGGCAGCATCAACGACTTGATCATGGTGATTAGGGGAGAAACATAGTTATTAATAGCCTTATAGATGCATTATTCAATTCATTCCTCAGAAGCACCTTATGGAGTGAGACAACAGAATGAAACTCAAATTAACAGACAAAGGCCCCCCAATTCCACCGTTCCCACACCCCCCACCCAGCTCCTCCAGACTTCAGTGGGTGTTCTGGGCACAGAGAAAGAACAGGAGTAGGGTATTGATCTATTTCTAGTATGTGGAAGAATTCTTCTCTCTGTACATTCCAAGGCAGCCAAGATCCTGAAGTCACAGCAGCACTGCGTTCTGTGCTGACCTTGGCAGATCCACGTAGCAGCACCGAGAGACCGTCCAGACCCCTTTTCCAAACCGAAGAAAAGCAGAGTTCTTTCAGGGATGGGGTGGGAAGTGCTGGGGAGGTGGTTTGATAAAAAGCAAGAAGAATGGGGGTGGGAAGGGTTGCTCTCCCGCCATGTCAGTTTTTCACTGATCTGTTACTATTACACGTTCACTTTGAGGTATCACTCAACTACCTGTGCACCCCTCCCGTGAGATGAGCACTGTGCTGGGTTCTAGGATCAAAAACCAGTGCAGACTTGGTCCCCACCCTCAAAACTTCTATGTGGAATGTGTCTCTAGTTTCCCCTTGCCCTACTCCTGGCACAGTGCTTGAGAGACGTTTCCGGCTGGTGACAATTACATGGATGACATCGACAATGGTAACGATGAACTGCACATCTGTTTACAAGTTTAAGAGGTAAATATGAAAAGAGCCTGTCCAGAAAAAAACTTTTATTTATTTAAAAAGTATTTCTTGACCAAGCATTTTGTGGTTAAGGCATTGTCCTGGGCTCTGTGAGAGATACAAAAAAGGATTCAACTTCCATGAGGCCCTGGTGACACTGCAAGGTCTGGAAGGGGCAGAAATGCCCACCCAGGCAAGCCTTCAGTTTCTCCAGACCTCAGAGTGACTGGTGCACAGTGGAGGCTTGGCCTTGCTGCCTCAGTTTCCATCACACTTGTAAGGCAGGATGAAACTGGCCCAGGAAAGTAAATATGGGACCAAGTAACAACAAAGTTAGGTAAAGTCTACTCATCCTTAAATTCTGCTCCTTCTCTGGGCAACAGTACCAGGGAAAGCACTGTACACCCCACACTTCCAAGGCTGTACATTCAAGTAAAGGTTATTCATGTGCCCACAGCAGGGCAGCAGCATGGAAAAGCCACATTAGCGCATGCCTACAATTTACCTGCTCTAGCATACGGCCTTAAGAAAGATGTGTCTGTATGGAAAATCACTAGACTATACCATCAATGGAAACAACCAGTTTCATTTCAAAGTATCAGTGAGCACTGTGTGGGCACAGAGCTGCAAGGTCCAGTGACAAGAACACAGATAACATCCCAGATGTTTTCTAGAAGCAAGTAGGGATCACCAGCTTCGGGACAGATTCTTCACAGAGGCACACAGCTGTGTCTGCCCCAGTACGGAGGACACCCCTGCTCACCGTCTCATCCCAACCCTCCCTTGCCCCTCCACCACATTCCTGTAGAAACACCTGCTTTTCTGGATTCCCAGGCACCGCGCCTCGGGCAGGCTTCCCAGCACCTTAGCCAAGCCCTGGACTCTACACCTGCCCCACTTCTCTCTGTCCCAGATGAGCCCGTGCCATCACATTTGCTGTCGAGATTGCTGTTTAACCACAAAGAAGAGAGTAGATGAGGATGAAGATTCACTTCTCTGCATAGCACGCAGAAGGGATGGTTCTGGATTGAATCGGGGGTTCTTAACCCAAATGATAAAAAAGCAGATGAATCTCTACTGACTGGGATCTGAACCTCAAGAATCTCCTTAGCAAACCTCTTCTATCAATCAAAAGCAGCCAACAAGAAAAGAAATTAATATTTATTGAGTACTTTCTATTTGTCTGGCCCTCTGTTGGGTGCTTGATATTATCTATTTATCTTTGTATCAGTCTGGCAAGTTTGATATTATTCTACTCAATAAATTCTACAAAACATTTCAGAGGCTGAAAGAAGGTAAAGAATATGGCCAAGGTCACCCAACTGTCAAGTAAAAGAACTGACCTTGGAGCCTGAGTTTGTCTGATGCCACAGCTTTCACTGCATCCCCCACTGTTCATTCTGAAAATGTACCACAGTAGGAAGGGGGTCATGGGGGCAAGAGACCCTCCCTCAGGATCACAGCCCGTAAGGTCAGTAAGTCATACCTACCCCTCCCGTAAACCCAACAAAGGAGCAAATGGATTCTAACCTCACAGATTATCTAAATACATTTGTGATTTTTATTAAAGCAAAACAGCAATTATGTATTTGAAATATTTATAAAATAAGTCAACTACATTTGAGGGAAAATGTAAAAGCATTGCAATTAAGCCGATCTGCACACACTGCAGGGTGTTTTTCTAACAAAAGGAGTAAGAAATAATGCTGCTAATAAAAACAATGATGATCTTGTTTAAATGTTCTAATAACTCATTTAGCACTGCTCTGAGTGGAACTGTATATTAGCAATTTCAAATAAAGTCTTTGATGAAAGATTAATATATCTTTTGCTCATTCTCCTCTGCAAAGCTAGTGATTCAAGTGGGCTAATTTGTTCCCTTTCTTCTAGTAACATGTTTTAAGTGATCTATAAATGTTTTTCTCCTATTCATATTGTAAGAGGAACCAAGTGAATAACAATGAATAAGAATAAGGAGTTATACTGATGCACTGGAAAGTAATGGTGCCCTCACCATCACCACCAACACACACACACACTCACACTTGATTTTTCATTTGGGCTTCTAATAAGAAGCAAGCAGATCTCACATCTCAAAATAAAAATTCATTCAGGATACTACATTAAATAGGAACTAACCTAAAACAATTTCTTGGTCACCTTTGAAAAGATTATCATGCTAATTAATAAAGAGAAGGATTTTGTTTTGTTTTCAGAAAGGAAAGAATCTGAAAGTAATATATATTCAGCTCTTCTGGCAGAAACAAAGAGGGGCTGATTAAATTCTAAACTGAAAACTTTCTCTTTGACATTTGAAACTTATAATTACAGTAACTGCAGTACTTCTAAGCCTGTGTGGGAAACGTGAGCCGGTCCATTTTAGTTTCTGTTGGGATATAGGACACATACTGATGGATTAAAACACTCACATACTGTGTCACCTAAAGGAACAAACCTACACTTAGCCAATATACAAGAGTGACCATTTTAAAAAACCTCCTATTTAGAGGACAGTATTAGATACAAAGATCTTTGGCTACGGGGCTATACTAAAGTTCTCCAATGCAAAGCAGAATGGCCACCGTGCTCATCACACTTTCTATAGGGAATTCTCTGCCTCCACAGCTGCCATGGGCCTCTGGGAAGGAAACAGCACCTTCTTCTTTCTTGCTATCTCAGTTCCTAGTATTAGGCACTTAATAAATATTGGTTGCATGGAACGAATGAATCCATCAATTGACATTCAACCTGACGTAATTTCTACATGGGTATGTAGAGTTCAAATGTTTTCTTCAGCATATATAATGTGAAAAGAACCTAATTTTGAAAAAAGTCTTGCTTCTGAAACCCACAAAGCCAGTTATGATCTAGAACAGTGTCCCCCACACACCCATGGTGAGCATTGAAGCAGATTACCTTTTCCTCTGTGGAGAAGATTCAAGCTTGTCCAAGACAAGCCTCAGGGCCCTGCCCAATCTCATTCCAGCTCAGGAACACAAAATTCCTAGGAGAAAAAGTATAATGAAGAGAAGCACAGGGGTCCCAGGTAGCCTACTTGCTCCAATTAAGGTGAAATGAAAATCTGAACTCCTCAAAGAGCTACAAACCCATCTAGAGGCAAAATATTACCCATGGACATAAAGGAGGTCCCCATGGAAGAGCCATGTCTCTGACTGAGTAATGAAACCAACTAAAGACTCCAGCCCTTCAAAGCAAAAAAGGTCTTCTTTGCAGGTAGCATTAGAGATATAAATTTAGGCTGTCTCCTTATAAAAGGCACTGGTTTATTTCACTCGGTTTTTTGGAACTATGAGATCAAGACTTTTCTCCTACCCCCTACTTCCAAGCCTACCTGTTCCAGGACTTGCCTTAGTCTCTTTCCACCTGCAGCTCTTTCTCCTGTAGCTACTTAGCCTGAGTCTTGACCACTGCTCTGATCCTGACTCCCACACCTTCATCTAAACCAGGCCAGAGTCGCAGTCCATTTCGGATTACAGACCTCGTCCTCAGACCTCAACCCAAGGAGAGCGCATTGCTGAAGACAGGGCTGAGAGAAGGTGCCATGTGGTTGATCCAAGAAGAGAAACAGACAGTGGTTCGATACTTCCTCTGGGAGTGTATGGGATCTGTAAACACCTAGATTTGCAATTTTACATCCCTCACTATAGTTTTATATGACAGGAAAGGTGGGAATATCAATATCCTCATTTTACAAAATGAGTAGTCAAGCGATTATGTCAATAGTTGATTAATCACGAAAGAGAAGGCCGAGTACATTATTCCGAGTTACAAAAAATAACCCTTAGAAGAACCAAAAATGATGTTTTAAGTATACTACAAAACGGAAGTAAGATGAGGGTGATGCATGAACTAAATTCTCATTCACCATAGCAGGAGATCAATGTAAAGTGTTAGTGGATGAACTAGGAGTTCACACTAGACATAATTTTAGAGATATGGGGGTAGGGACCAAAAGAAGAAATGGTTAAACTTGGGGACTTCTGAGCAGTGAGGAGGGGACAGAGTAATGATACTTTTCAAAATTAGCTCTTCTACCACTATTCAATATTTTAAACCATGTGCATGGATTACTTACATTTTTTAAAAAGTTGTTCTTAAAATAATACATGAGCAGTTTAGCAGAAGCTGTTATTAATCTCTAGGATCTCCTACAAGCCCACCAAGAACAATTCAAACCACACTAGCCAGTATAGGAGAGGAGGTTGATGGAAATCAGTCTTACTTCTTTCCATCTCTCACAGTACCTAGAATATAATACCTATTCAACAAGCATCTCTCTCTTTTTTAAAAAATTTTATTTATTTATCTTTAGAGGGGGCGGGGAGGAGAGAGGGAGAGAAATATCAATGTATGGTTGCCTCTCGTGTGTCCCCTGCTGGGAACTGGCCTGCAACCCAGGCATGTTCCCTAACTGGAGTTCCCTAACTCCAACTGCGATCCTTTGGTTCATAGGCTGGCACTCAATCCACTGAGCTACACCAGCCAGGGCTCAGCAAGTATCTCTTGAAAGAATGAATAAATGAATGAATAACACCTTGGTTTCAGCCAGTAAGTCTCCACTGAAGTCTTTGCATGTAAAGGAAGGTATTTGGATGGAAGGGGTAGAATGGATGACCTGTTTGAGTGGATGTGGCGGGATCTTTCCAATCCAAGAGCACTGAAGTCAGGCATTGTTTCCAGTTCTCTCCCAGAGATCACCAGCAGCCTCCCAGCAACTATGCTCAGCACTGGCCGGACTTCATCCTTCCTGCGCCCAGAGAATACTCCAGCTCCACAAAAGAGCATCCAAGCACCAAGGGGAAATGTTCCCCTCTGTACCTGTTAGGGGTATTTACCAGCCGCCCAACCTCCAAAAGGAGGCTTGGAATGAGGTTTTTAAACAGCATGAAAACATTACTTTGTGTTGAGCTTTCTTTTAAATACTGTAGCTCACTGTTTAATAATTAATCTGGCTTTGAGTTTCTTTGCTGCCAAAAGAATTTTGAAGGTAGGCCTCCATAGCTGAAATGGACCAGACAGCTAAGTCAAGAGATAAAACACTGCATCCAAATTCAGAGCAGAGTGAATTAATTGTCCAGGTCTAGTTGGCTCTTGAATATATAACTTAGCTTAAGAAAATTCCCCAACATCTGTTTTTGTTTTTTCCTTCCGTGTAAGGACAAGCACAGGGGGAAGAAAGTATGCCATCTGTCTTGAAAGTAACTAATTCATTCCTCTTAATGCTAGGTGGAAGCCACCATTGCACAAATCACAGAAGAAAGCTTTAGAAATAATTGATGAAATAACCTTAAATATAACTTCGCTTGACACCGGACAATGTGTTCACTTTTACCTTGAAGTTTTTTTACTCCTAAAGTTAACACCTTCAGTTTGAATTTAATATGCTCGATACGCTTGAAAGAAAATGCAAGACCTGAGTTTCCATAGAGGAAGTCACTTTTAAAATCGATTTTGAGAGATGACAAGATTTTGCCAGGTAGAGTCTGGAATAGAAAATCATTTCAAGAAAAGAATAATGTGGAGCCTTAAAATAAATAAATAAAAGGTAATTCCTGACAGCTATGTCAGAATGTCACTTCTGAAGCAAAATTAAGTTACCACAAATGGCTCTGCTCAAACAGCTGCTTTCTCTCCTGTAGCCGCCTTGACCGGGCACGCTTCCCACCGCTGTCCTCTCCCCACTGCCTATCTCGCTCATGAAAAAATTGTGCCCCATGAAACTGGAAAACTGTGACTCCAAGACAGGGCGCCCAGCTCGACAGGAGCAAAGCTAGCTCTCTGAAGCCAGACTCAAAAGCTCTGCCATTTGAGTCTTTATGTCACTTAATGAAAAATGATCCTTCCCCCACACTTTGCCACTGTTGTTAAGCAGGGGTCTTAACTGGGCCCTCCCACCTGCACTCCCCTTTGTAATTAGTCCATCTGGTCTCTGTGCATATATTTCATGGGTGACTCACATATAAGCTAAGTGATAGGTAACCAAATTACAAGGCTATAAATACAGCAAGTGTTGCCTGGAAAAAAAACCCAAGTGGTTTATGAAGTCAGCAGTATTCCGACAACTGATCCTTACAACAGAACTGAGTTTTCTTTCCCTCCCTCCTCCTCCTCCGCACTTAGGTAATTTGATATTATATATGTCTCCAAGTATAAATCACAAGTGAATTATAGGGAAAAGGTAACTTGGGCCTGAAAGATTTTAATTATAGCAACATTTTTTATTCATAAGAAGTCTTAGCTGGATGGTGTCCAGATCATGTACATCTATCCAGAACATTTGAAAACAGGAGAGAGCTCTCGGTATAGGAAGGGAATCTGGCCATGCACCACTTGCCTTCTTCTCTTGGTGTCATCGTTTGTTTTTTTCAGTCCAAGAGCGGGTGAGCAACTGAATCTTAGGAGAAATCCACCCATTGGATGGGAGTTCACAAAATACAGGTAATACAGTGTCATGTGTCAAAAGGACCAAAATGGATAAGAATCATCATAAAAACCGAGTGGAAATTGACAGTTAACACTTAGAGAGTTTCTACTCTCTATTTTACCCTCCATACCAATATCAAAACTATTTTTATTAAGAAATTGTAAAACTGTCCATCTCTTGCCTAAAAACTTACGTCCATCTCTTGTATGAAAAGTAAGCATTCAGTCTGAACTCCACCTAAACCATTATTTCTCATGATGTAGCACTGGCTCCTCCTTGAATCAAGAACCATGTTTTACCCATCTTTGTGCCCCAAGCACCTACTCCAGAGCCTCACAGAAAACCAATGCTTATCCAACTAAACCTCACTAAGTAAACATTTGTGTGTGTGTGAAATATATGTGTAAAGCTTTCTGTGAGCTTCCTGCTATGTACAGCTTAAACTCTAATTTCCTCCTAATGTGACATATGGGACTTCTCTCAGTCTGACTCCAGTCTTCCCTTCTGGCGTGACCGGCCCTCCACCTCGGCACCATATCTGGGCTCGCCTTCTCCAACGTCAGGACAAAGACTTCCCTCTCCCTAGGCACATTACCGAGACATTCACGGAGTGATGATCTCTCCCAATGAAAGTTGAGTACTGGGGCATTCCCCTAAAGTCAGAGCAGACACTGGAATGAGTCCTGGAGTTCAGGGAATGAAAGGCATGAAACAAAGACACCATAAAAGGGCGAGAGCAGAAATTCAGGTTTAATATTTTTTTCCTAAAGACTACAACATGACTGTGGGCAAGGCTTACCTATTCAAAGGAAGAAAAGAAAAGGGGTGGATTTTGCTTTGAGACGTAAAGAATTAGAGAGTTGGTCCCAAGTATAATGTAACATCAAGTAGAATAGAATTAATCTCACCAACACAAGAGTGGGCAAATACAGGTTAACAGTTGTAATACAAATAAATAATACAAGAATTAAATAGTAATACAAGAATAAACTCGGTAAGCTTATGTTTGGCCACCCCTGTATATGGATGGTCCCTCCTCAGTATATCGTAAAGTTATTTCATGGGGATGATGAGTCACCAGTAATGTCAACACTTTGTCCCATCCTCTGTGTTCCTGTCACCATTGTCACAAAGAGCTCAGTCTCATTTGAGCTTATCACCAGGACAGGAACCATGCGGGGTGGGGGGTGGGTCTGTGTTGTTCAGGTCAACAGCAGCCTTCCCAGTGGAGCAGGCTCTCAGCACACTGAGACCCCAGCACTGCTGGAGGTGGCTCAGACCACTGACTGGGTCAGCAAATGAGGCTCAACCCACAGGGTTGAGGGCTGCAGGACCCCTGGCAGACTTGCCGACAGATGAGGTGCCAAGAGACCTCCCTTCCTGAAGCTGAATGAGATCATCAGGACCCAATGTTTGTGGGGAGATATACTGGTGGTTCTTCAAGCCTTACCATGAGCAACCACCCCAAAGAAAAAGAAACCTAAAATGTCTTGGAAGGGAACATGTGGCAAATCAGCAGGAAAAAGGCATGTCTGTCATCCAATTTAGTGCTTCATCCTCTAAAGCAGGGGTGTCAAATTCATTTTCACCAGGGACCACATCGGCCTTGTGGTTGCCTTCAAAGGGCCAAAATAATTTTAGGACTGTCTAAATGTAACTACTCTTTAACTGTTAAGGAGTTGAAATTACATTCGGCCCTTTGAAGGCAACCACAAGGCCGATGTGGCCCCCGGTGAAAATGAGTTTGACACCCCTGCTCTAAAGCATACGTCTCTCCTTTTAAACATGTCCTTGTTCTATGGATTAAAATACTTTCTTGGAAACATGAAATGGTACACTTCGTAACAGGAACGCTGTCATTTCTCTGGATTGCCCTCTTTGCAATCTTTTCTTGGGAAAGTTATAGTAAGCTGCTCTGTATCCTAAGTTGGATTGGCCTGATGAGACTGGCTGTGGCAAAGGAATTCTCTCTGCTGAGAGCAGGGGCCCTGCTGCAGAGTCAAGACCGAAGGAAGAGCTAGACGCAAACTTCTCCATTTCCTCGTCTCCATTTCCTTGGAGGCAAACTGCCGTTTTCTCTCTAGCTGCATCTAAAAGTTGCAGGGGTGGGGAGGAGAATGGCACAGACGTATCCACAGGATCCTAGAAGTTTTTAGCTAAATGATGAAACTGAGGCCCAGAGAGGTGGCATGAGTTACCTGGGATAACACAGCAAGTTATTAGCAGAGCTCTGAGTGGAAGTTGGAGTCTTATCACCTGATTTATTGCACTACGGGGTAGAGCAGAGTGTGGTATCTGGAGACAGGCTCCCAGTCTCAATGCTCCTCCTGTGGCAGAACAGCTTTGTGACCTTGGGAGGTCTCTTAGAGTCTGTATTCTGTTTCCACACCTGTAAAATGGGTGATTGATCTCCCCATGAGGTTTCTGTGAGGTTTAAATGAGTGACTATGTGACTAGTGTTTAGAATACCATTTGTTGGAACTTAGAAAGCAATTATTGTTAGCCTCATGTTAGCTTAGGATCCTTTCCAAACTTTTCAAACCAGAACACTGAATGCAGGAGGGGGAAAAGTCAGGGAGCTGGGAAATGAGCTCTGCACTGAGAGTCCTGGCTGCCCCAGCCTGCCACGTGCCCAAGACCCCCTAAGGCAGGCTACAGCACCTCTCCCTGTGCCCCGCTCTTTGCCGACTAGAGCTAGACACTTCTGTTTTTAACTCGTTCAAAACTATGGTCCTAGAATGCATCACTGGCCATGCCAGTCTATACAAAATTATCTTTTATCCAGTGTGGTGAGGAATCATCCATGAAGTGACGTGGCTTCTCTCCCTCAGCTCGCCAAGCGTGTCTTCCTCAGCAGCAACCAAGCTTGTGGTCTGCTGTGTGCCCTGATCTGACCTGGACTAGGAAAGGAAACAGAGAGCCACTGCAGGAGAGGCCAAGAGTGGGCGAGGGTGAGGAATGCTCCCTCCCTGAGGTTCCTCGTCGCAGCGTTGGAGCCCGGAGAAGGCACACTTGTGAACAAACAAGGTCTTAGAAGGAGACAGTGAATTCCTGCAGCGACCTCAGAAAGTAAGGGTCTGGGTGTTGCTCTCATTGCATGTTAGGGAGTTGGGGTGTGGTGCTGGTATAAATCTGAGAACTGCTCAAGAGTAAATGAGAGAAATAGGAGAAGAGAGGAGACAAGATGAACAAATGCCAGATATGTCCACGTGCCAACGAGGAAGACGTGAGAAGGTGAGGTGTGAGGAGCAGTCTGTCACAGTGGCCAATAAGCCTTGAGGGCCAAATGTTTGGCTGGAATATCTGAAAATCTGCTCCCTGCAGCAAGGTTTGGCAGTGAGTCAGCAAATCTAACAACAGAATTTCTTTTCCAGGAGACATAGACAGTCCATTTATACACACACACACACACACACATACACACACGCCCACACACTCTCATGTAGATCTACCCTTTATCAGCAAGGAGAAAACGCATTTCTTATATTTCCAAAACCATATATATCTTCAAATATTATCAGGGCTTTATTTAAGCATCATTTTGAATAATCTACCCTGATTATGCCACATGTCTTACGGCAATTTCTCCTATAACTTCCCTCTGTAAAAAAATAAAACAAAAACACAGGAACTAACCAAAATGTTAATGGTGGCTATGTCTGAGTTGTGAGAATATGAGGTAATTTTTCTTTTCCTTTTCTTTGTTGTTTATTTGTATTTTCTAATTTGTCTTCAATAAGCATTCATTTTAATATTTAAAAGACGTTGAAAATAACAAAGTGAGCAAAAGCAAAACATTTCCAATGAGCAGGCTTGCTGTTTTTGGATGCCCTCTAAATGACACCTCACTGAACCAGCAAGAATCAACTGCAATATCCTCTGGAAAGGGCAGGACCACCAGGGCAGGGCAAAGGGGATTCAGGGCCTGGGAAGAGTCCCACAGATGATGCCAGAGCCTTGCAGGAACGCTGCATCCTGCCTAGTGACTGTAACAGATACACTTTAATGCCCTGAGGAGGCTTGGGGGGGATGTCAGTACCCACCAGACATGTAAGCAGCAGAAGCCCCCCGGCTATTGCTGGTCCCAGGCAGGCCCTGTGCAACTCAGCTGGAATTGTCCGTTCTGCAAGGGTACTTGCAGTCTTCACACTGCATGTGGGTTTGAGTGCTAATTGATTGGGTAGGGAGAGAGGAGAAGTCTGTGCAATTGAAGTGCTATTTGATGATGTCACTTTCCAGACAAAGGCCATTTGGTTCTAGGTGTCAGGCATACTACAAAACAATTGTGCCCTCCAATATGCCTTCTGCCCCATTAAGGAGAAAATATCCTTCCAGGCCCACTGGAGAGGCTCATTTGGATTTCAAGTAGCATCTTCCTCACCTCCACCTGGGGCCCCTGATATCGAGGGAACCACCCCAACAGAGGCCCTGGCCTTCCTTTAAAAAGTACAGTGGTTACCAAACAAACCTTCCCAGGGCTGGCCCTGACTATTGGCATTCAATTCAGAATCATTGGTTCCCGCACATCCTAAGTATTTCACACAGACATGGGCTGGGCTCACACCATCTTCAGTTGTCATGTGTTCTTTAGTGTGCCAGAGGTGACCGGCCACCTCATCTTGTGCAGTACTTTGAACAGACATATCCCCAACCCAAGGCCACCGGGGGCAAGCGGAAGAAGCAGGGATTCAGGCAGGAGAAAGGCTGGCCCTAGGAAAGAAATGGAGGTTGGGCTGCAAGACCACAGTCCAATGGATAGTATTTAAAATGAAAAAGGCACATTTGGACTCACATTGGGTGTCCTATCTCGGGGTCAGGGGTCATGAACCGACAGAGGATATTAGGTAGAAGATTATCTGTGGCAAATCCACAACCTGCATCTCAGTTCCTGTAGCTGGATCTCTGTCTTAATCAAGTTATTCAAGTTCCTGTAAGTCCTTAATTCCCTTCACAGGGTCTGCATTTGCACTGCCGAGTCCCAGCCCTGGAGCGGAGGCCTCCCTCCCAGTGGATAGCCCCCTTACGCTACCGGACAGCTTTGTCCCGCGCCTCACCTCTTCTCACAGACTCCGCATTACAGCTCCACTACACATGGCAACAGGGTGAGGAAGACACCTGTGCTTGAGTCCCCAAAATCAGGTGTGTGACCTTGGGCCTGTTGCTCTTGTAAATTCCACTTTTCTTGTCTATAAAATGAGAACAACAAAAGTTTCTACATCGTGGGGCTGTTGTGTGGATAAATGAGATAATGAGTGCAAAAGAGATAAGTGCTCGATACATTTTAGTGACGATGGTGATGAGAAAAAAAGATGAGCAAAACATGGAGGACAGATCTTCTTAACATTGGCCACATGGCTGGAACTCAACCTTACCACAGTGGTTCTCAACACAGGTTATTTTGCTTCCAGAGGACATATGACAATGTCTGGGGACTTTTTGGTTGCATTAGTTGGGGGGAGGAGGGGCAAAGGGGATGCATTGGGGGTATATTATTGATATCTAGTGAGTAGAAGCCAGGGATGCTAAGCATCCTACAATGCCCAGCACAGTCCCTCCCACAACAAAAAATTATCTAACTGGTCCCAAACCAAGGTCAGTTCGTGCCAAGGTTGAGAAACTCTTCCTCCCAGTACCAGCATCTCCCAACTTCCTTCAGCCCCCACTGTCAATGTGCACTAGCTGGTGGCTGGGGCTGGTCTCTAAGACCTGACCCCTCCTAGGACCAGCCCATCCCACTGTCTCTAGAGCTCTTGAGCCCCTACTCTATGGGATTCTTTGCCAAATGGCCACCAGGCTTTGCTGGCCTAACCTGAGTCCATGACAGCAGGATGGGGACACAGTCTTCCCTCTGACCAGCAACAGGCAAGAGCTTACATCCAGCAGGGCCATGGGGGAGAGCCACGTGAAAGCAAGCGCGGCAGCCAGTTGAGCGTTCCGCCCAAACTGGCTCCACACCAGGCCCAGACCGTGAGTCACCACCACATGCTGCCGCCTCTCGCCATGACCTTTCTTTATCCCTTCACTAGCTGTAAATCTTCAAGAGCAAAACAGCAGAGAACAGACTGGGAAGACCCTGGCAGAATATTGGTCCTGGCAAATGCCCAAATCAACATTCAGAGTTAAGTACTCAGGCCCTGAATGAATGCCAATCACGGTGAACCAAGACTCCCCAGAACATCCGTATGAACCAAAGAAGTGGACAAATGGAAGCCTCTCTCTTGACATAATTTAAATCGTGTGGCAGCTTTGGAGCATCCTCTTCAGGAAAAGAAACAGATGTGTTTAGCCATACCCAGATGGCTGGGGACAAACTGAAGGACCTATGTAATGTTTGCCCATAATTCATGCTTGCTCCAAACCACATTGCACCCCTAAAAAATCTTCCTTGTGTCCCTGGTTCCTCTAATGTCAAATGGAATTAATACTGCCACCCATGCAGTGTTGTAAGGGACAATTAATACAGGTTATTAAATAGTGCTCTGGCTCAAAATAAAGCAAAACTGGCCCTGGCTGGCATGGCTCAGTGGATTGAGTGCTGGCCTGTGAACCTAAGGGTCATCAGTTCGATTCCCAGTCAGGGCACATGCCTGGGTTGCAGGCCAGGTCCCTCACTGGGGGTGCGCAAGAGGCCTTCTCTTACACATCAGTGTTAAAAAAAAGGAAAAAAAGAAAGCAAAACTGCTTTTTTCATTTCTGTCTTTTGGAAGCAAACCGTCGTGCTGGAAAAGGCTGGTGGGTGGGCAGCTGACTGCTGCAGGGGAACTGACTCTGCCCAGTCTTAAAGTACCATCTTCTAAGCACCTGCGGCAGGAGTACCTGGAAAGCCAGGAAAGAAGTGCACTCCCAGGACACTTCGACAACCTACTGAATTGGAATTTCTGGGGATGAGGCACTGGAAGGTGCCCTTTGAACAAGTCTCCCACTTGAATTTTACAGCCACTGAAGTTTCAGAGTCTTGAACCAGTGAATAAGCCTGGGGGCAGCATGACCACCATCACTGTTTTCAGCAGTAAGAAGAAAGACTGAGTCCTTTGCTTCTGCTGATGTCACCCCATCTTATGCAAGTGGAATTCCTGGATGAGACAGGACACATCCAGGATGACTCATTTGAACTAAACTGTCCACCCCCACACTTACGGTTTTTTTATACTGACAGCAACAAATTGCCATTTGCCCTTCTTAGTTTTGTAATTTGTCAACGTTCTTGAAGTTTAAAAAAAGTTGAGCATTTCCCTTTTGCTCTTGGAGGCCTATTGCCCTGAGCAAAGTCCCATCTCTGTAGTTTGTTACCAGGGAAATAATCGTAAACAGATCTGACCCTAATCAATCAACTTCTCCCCACCCCCCCACACAATTGTTTTGAGTATTTGGTATGTGTTCCAAACATCCATATCCACTGTCTTTATGAGATTCTTGTGAGGAATCAACTCCATTTCACAGATGAGGGAACGAAACCACTAAGAGGGTACACAAGTAGCAGAATTGGGACTCGGCGCCTCTGACTCCAAACCCAATGCTCTTAACACCTCAAATTGAATAAACCCAATGCTCTAAGCTACTCAGCCTCCTACTGTCTCTAGAAAATCACAGTTCTAAGTAGTTGCAGTTGAGAATCGTTGTCCAGAGTTTAAAGTCCTCTAACCATCTTATTAGCAAGCACAGGCATACAGACAAAGACAGTGGAGTTATTCGATGAGTACTGAGCCATTCTGTTCTAAGCCAATAGTAACAGCTACCATTTTTAAAGCAGTTGCCACTGCAAAGAACCATTCTAAGTGCTTTAAATATTCTTAGCCATTGAATCCTTCCAGCCCACCTTCAAGACTGGCACTACCACTGTTCTCTCTTCACAGCGGAGAGAACCGCAACACGGAAATGTTTAGCACAGCGCCTAAGGTCACACAATAGTCAGTGACGAGGGTGGGAAGTACACCAGATAATAAGGCTCCAGACCAATACCTTAACTAACCCGCGTTACTGGGTGTTCCAGCACTAACACAGTGAGAGCCGCAACAATGCAGACAGTGCTTCTCCTCAAGGTCCATTCAACACCCCAGAGAATTCACGTTGTCTTGAACAATAGTTTCTGAAATGCTATTTAGAAAACAGATACCTATACAACTTTGGGAAACATGGAAGATGAAAACTCTAAAATGGTGTGGGATTCTGTCACAAATAAGGTCCCAGGAAGATGCCAGGCCTGCAGTGTGCTTTCACATAAGGGCAGGGAGGAGCTTTGTTATGATTATTACAAGCTAATTTTAAGCGGAGCCAGGCTAGAGGGGAAAAAAAATGAAAATAAACTGTCTACTAAAGCTGTCAGCCTGGCTGTGGCCTCCAACTGTTTCAATCAGTAAAACCTCGTATTTAACGGTCACTTTTATAACAAACACTAAGAAAGAAATACAAAGCTCCAAATCAGAGTTCACGTTAAAGGATGGGAAGAGATGTGTTGGAGGCCGGGAAGGCCTCAGAGACACAGGGCCACCATGCTGCCCCTTGGAGTGGCGATGCTAACCGTAAGTGTCCAGTGAGACCTCCAGGGTCACGCTGTAACCCAACAACTGCACTCTGGTTTGGAGGGAATCCCACTGACTGTGCAGAGTCCTAGGCACTCCCAGCACCCCCAGTGACAGCACCTTCCAGCAACGGCCCGGACCTAGAGCTTCTCCACTGGCTCTGATGAAAGAATCATCTTTCCCAGTTAATACGTGGTCAGTACATACTTTGTACGGTGCTATTGCCACAGGAAGTAAATACTGAGTGGCCCAAGTGAAAGTCTCCCGTAAACCTCATCAACAACGTACCAGAGCACTTATCTGCTAAGCCCCAAGAAGTGGTTTGTCTCTGACTATGTATGACTTATTTTAAATTCTTCGGCTCAGAAGAACATTCCAGGGATGTTACCATGGTCTGTCACTAACTACAGAACCAAAAGACCAAATGCTAAGACCATATTGGCCAGAAGATGTCTAATATTTACGAGGTAGTGTGGTCAAACTATAATCTGGTAAATATAACCCCAGCAAATTAGCAAATGCCTGCTTATCCTTAAATCCAAGCCCCAGTGTCCTCCTCCCTGACCCTCCCAGGTCCAGTGAGCCAGTCTGGCCCTCTTCTGGGTTCCCATGACATTCTGTTCACACCTCAAGTACGGCACCGAACATGTCATTTTCCAATTGTCCTTGTTACACTCACCTCTTCCACTGTCTCCATACTAGAGTTCCTGGAGGGCAGGGGCCCCCTAATGTTCTCCACACTTAGCAGAATTGGCAAGAAGGCACTCAATTAACGTTCACTGACGAAAAGAATGTGACCTAAAATGAGAAGGGAAAACACATCACTTCAACTTTAAATGATCGTATTAATTAATTAACCCCATGGTACCAAGTCAACATCCAGGCTCACAATAAACTGACACACCATTTCCTGGATGTCTCAACACAAGAACATAACCAGTATATAGCTGCCTCCCCTTTCCATTAGCAAACTGTCATAGCTTCATAGCTTCATTATACCAGTACCCTCTCCCTTACTCCACCCAGAGGCTGGACAGGCCTGGGTGGCCCTTCCCATGCCGTCCACAGAAAACCAAGAGTAGGGTGGATCATTCACTCCTCTCATAATCCCCCGACTCTGAGCCACCACCGTCAGCCCCGTCCAACACAAGGGCATTGCAGCTCTCCTCCCACGTTACAGGTGCCATTCAGGCCTTTACCCTGGGGCCAAGGGAGCCTGGGCAGGGGCAGACGAGAGGAGCACAGCTCTGACCTTTGCCCAAACGTGCCTTGAGTGTCTTCCTGAGGTAGAGCCACATTCCAGAGTTCTCGCCTCTTCCACCACACAACATTAATCATCCTTTATTTCCCGGGTGACAGAGAAGGTTTATTAACATGTGAGAATTCCCTAACCCGCCCACCAGCAAAGAATTGTCTTTGTCAGCCTACTTCATAAATCTTTCATGACACAGAATCAGAGGATGAGTAACGGGAAAGAAGTCCAGAGGTGCAAGGAAACAGGGAGAGTGTAGCCGGTGAAGCCTGGTCAGTCTGCTCGATAAAGAGCCGGGAGGTCCGGTGCAGAAGGGGCACATCTAGTTGCCAACAGATACGCTTGGAGGTTGTGAGAGAAAGAGAACAGAAAAGGAAAAGCAGCAAGATTTTATGATACGTTGCTGACAGACAAGGACAGGTTGTCCTATAATGTGCTTTCAGCGAGTCAAGTAAAGATTGAAATTACTTTGAAATGATTTTTGGTCTAGGCTGAGCTTATTATTAGGGAATGCATGCCAAGATTGGACCGTTTGGGCCCTCGGCTGGTTTCGCAGTCACACACAGTCCTACCCAACACAGTAACACCTCCCACTTAGGGAAACTTGTCTGCAGTGCAAATCGCTTTACTGCCCGCTTCCCGATATAAGCCATGAGGGGCTAACTTAGATCCACAAAGGGGGATTAGACTTGTTTACTAGGAAGATATAAAACTTTTATGTTACATATCTACTGTTGGTCAGGCACTGGGAAAACTGCTTTAAATTAAACGTGCCTATTACTTTATTTAGTAATTGATTTTCTTATCTTGTTTTGTTCAGAAGTGCTAGAAACCAGCTTAGAGGAGTATTTAAAACACAACGACATAAATGAACAGCAAGAGCAAATTTAAGAAACAACAGCAAGCGTGTAAATGGACCATGTAGGAGGCCAAAGCTGAATATCATCATGACGTGTACAATTTGACACTGATGGACCACACGCTGGACTTTAGGCTTTCCAGCAATTAGTTCGAAGAAGGAAAACCCATCAATTATACATATCACCAAGTCCATAAGATTAAAGCACAGTTAAAAGAAGAGAAACTGTTCTTGGTATTAAGAGCAAATAAGAATTTCTTCAATGAGGAGAAACACTGCATGATAGCCAAAACAACTTCCTCTACAAGGTCCTTAAATAGAATCTCAAATATGTTTCAAACACTATTTCTTATATAGACATTGATTATGAGCTGACAACTTTATAACTAATTAAAGCAGGTCTGTGCAGAGCAGAGTTATTTTATAACCATGTGAAGTATTATTCTCCAGCCTTGTAGAGAAGGACATTAACTCTCAAAGGGGTTAACTCGTTTGTCCACAGACACAACCAATGAGTGAGGTGCACACACAGGCTAGGGGTTTTGTGCAGGGCCATCTGATCCAAGGCCCATGCTCTTTGTGCTACATCTTCTACTCCAGCAATGCCAAACCATGTAACAAAAGGACTCCTCTTTATCAAAAGTTATTTTCCTCCAAAGTTATCATGATATGCATATACATTTCCTTCTCAAAAACGTGGAAAACAGGTTCTCTCAGGGGGCGGTTTTATTGGAAGCCTCTGCTGTGAGAGAAAGGCCCTCCTCAATTTTGGAACAGTCTCTATTCCAGTATCAGTGATCACTGCACGTTTCAGTGTGACTGAAGTAGGTGGCACCCGTCAGCAATGTCCCAGCCTGCAGAAGAGGCTAACCCCTGCGGGGGGTAACCAGGGTCTCGTGACACTGCAGGTATCTTCCCACGCGTCCTCCCAGGACCATCAGGTGAGGCATGTCTGGGAAACATTCCCTCCTCCTATAGGATGGGATGGCAGAAGGGATGCTCATGAGAGGAAGAAGAGGAGGAGGATGGGACAGGGGCTTGGGTGCACTGAAGGGATCTCGGTGGCAGGTTCTTGTTGAGAACCCACAGGCCCAAAAGGCCAGAGGAGCACAAGATGAAATAGCTGCGTTCAGTGCTGGGTCAGCTGGACAGCAGGCCTCACATCCGAACCACACAGGAGCTCTTCAGAATCACATCCCCAGACCTGCCCCAGAGACCGACTGAGAATCCCAGGACTGCTGACCTCAGTGATTCTAAGGGGCAGAAAAGTTGAAAACCTGTGAGTTAGGACTTCAAGGCAAGCTCAGTTCTTTAAAATCACAAACATTTATTATGGGCTCTGTACATGCCAGACTTTAAGCAAGGCACAGGAAAGAGGGATGAGCAAGAGACAAGACCTGGTCCTCAGAGCTTATAGCTCAAGAGAGGACACAGACATTAGATGAATAAACATACACTGAAAAATCTATGCCTTTCTCTCCCCTAGAATCAAGTCTGCTGGCCCACAGCTGGATATAGTGGATTTCTTAGGGCCTGGAAACTTGGATCTAAAAAGTACGAGGAGCTGCATCTCAAAAAGTCATAACCTAAAAGGAGGAAAGCACCCTCTTGTGGTCCTCTGGGTGGTGGCACCTAAAAGAACCTCGGGTTCTAACAGGTAGGAGTGTGTGCCGAAGAGCAGGCTCCATGAGGCAGGCAGCCCTAAAGCAGCCAGGGGTGTGGGCGGGGCCCCGTTTCCTTCAGTCATAAATCTCTCTTTGTGGTGTCGAACCAGCCACTTTGTGAGAAGAGATTTTCCCTGTGCCGACTGACTGCTAAGTGGTTCCACTCCAGGACACCTGGGCACTTTGGTGTGGAGTCAAGTGACACACGCTGCAGTGAAAGCCTCGGCCCAGTCTGTTCCCACTCTCCCTGCACGGCTAACACTCTCAGGGCCAGGAACAGAGAGGTTATTCAACAGCATGCAGCGAGTAAATAAATGAGCTGCACTACCCCATCCAGCCGGACACTGCCTGCTCTGTGGGATCTTGGGGAGACGGGACAAATAATCCCAGTGGTTGAAAACCTGAATGTTCCAAAAATAAATGACTTCTTAAAATGTAAAATACAGTCTATGTCCCTCCTAAGACTCTCTATGAAAAGGATAATATTCAGAAGGGATACACTTTGTGCTTGGAACTCAGCCTGGTACGGCTTGATCTGCAGTAGAGTAACATGTAAATTTATGGTAATAAATTATATTATTTAAATGAAATTATAAAAATACGAGTTGCTCACTCATATTCAACTTTCGTGAATGCTGACACTTTCTGAAGAACATGAAGGTCTGGTTTGTATCTGGCCCCGAATACCAGCGTGAACCACAGGGGCCCCCAGGATGGCTGGTTTCAAGTGTGCAGATCGGAAGCCTCATCCAACACCAGCTCGGTGTCCTTAGCATTCCCAGCATGTCTCTTCCACTCAAGAAGCTCGGTGCAGGGTGCTGGATGACAGACAGCGCTGACGAAACCACTCAGCACCGTTCTCAGAGGCTACTAGGGAAGAGGGCCTGAACGAGCAGGAGCAGGGAGTACATCAGAGGGCACGATGGAACAATCAGAAGGGCGAGAGAGAGAAGCACGGGATGAAAAAAAAAAACTCAAGGAACGATTTGCTGCAGTACGTAAGCCACAGAAGCCAAAGGTACACAAACCAGTCTGTAGCCTCTGAAGGAGAGAAGTGATTTTGAGACATGTTGATTATGCTGCTAACTCCAAAGCTCGTGAAATACTTCACTGAATTAAGAAATACCAGGGCTGAGAAGTACTTCTGGCCGAAGGTTTAATCCATCCGGGCCAAAAAGACCACAGCACCAAGAGGAGGGGTGGCTGGCCAACAGTCTCTCACTGCACCACCATCGCCCCTCACTGGATTCCACCTCTGGAGCTGAGTCCCCTCTGCCCACCACAGCTGGCTGAGCTCAAGGCATTAGATTTAACGCCTGTACCTGTGGGCGTGTGCAAGGGAGCTACTGCTGACCAGAGAAACAGCTTTAGTCACCTCCAAGTAAGTCACATGAAGTCTTCTCTAGTAATGATAGTTTTGGAATCCCATCTCTGAGGTGTGCTGCATGCAAAAATCCCGCGTTACTCTCAACCACCATCCCCATAAAATAGATGGGAGGAGTGGGTAAAGGTATTAGCTTTGCATTTAGAGACTCAAAGGTTTGAACTCTAGGTTGTTCGATAGTGGCTGTGCAAACTTGAGCAAGTTCATTTACCTCTCTGAGTTTGCATTTCCTCAGGATTAAATGCAGATTATAACAGCATCTACCTCATAGGATTGTATATAGTAAGAACAAAAGGAGTTGACATATGTAAATCTCTTAACAAATGCATGGAAAATAATAAGCTTTCAATATTTTTTTGAAAAAATGTTTTACTTGAGTTCAAAGACATCATTTGACTTCTCTTAGGTGACACAAAGGGAACCCAATACCATTTGCTCTTCATTATCATGGCGGGTTTTAATGACTACTTGTATCACATATTATCTGTCCTTTCACCTAGTCTATAGTAAATATGTTAAAATTTAAAAAGACCCTGTTTCAACTCTCCTAAACATTTCAACCTCTTTGGAGAAATAGTTATTAATCATCATTCTCTGTTCACAACCACTCAGTTAGGCTCACGTCCAAATGTCAAGTGTTCAGACCTGTAAACGTTGAAATAGTTTTGCCAGTAAAACTTCATGAGTTTCCTCATAAAATGTTTCAATCAACTCCATTTTGCTAGCTAGATGTGATCTTAACCCTTAAAACAAGTAGTGGTGTTTTGGTTTCCTCTTTAACCAAAATTAACATATCCTGAGGACAGCAATGGGGCTCCCACTGCCTGCATATCCTACTATCCAATAATCAGCCAGGCAGAAAGCCTGCGAAGATGTCTAATACCTGTCTGATCAGGTGTATCTGTGATATCATTAAACACAACTCTGATAACCTGTAGTTCAGGAAAAGGAAACTGAATCTACGTTTCAAACTAAAGTCCAGGACTTACAATATCATAAGAAAATTTTCTCAATCAAAGCAACTCCTTTGAGGCCAGCGTGACAACTTCAGACTGCAGAGAGGGAAGCGGCCTCCTTGAGGTCCTGGACCCACCACTCTCACCTCCAGACACTGAGGTGAGAGCCTTCACACAGTTAAAAATGATGTCTTCTGAATCTCGTCACCTGCAGGTGCAGGTGAGATGTCACTGATGGCAGTGTCTCTCCTTCCACTCACTGGGATTGAATAGTAAAGGACCTAAACAACGACACTCTTCCCAGACTTTCTAGTTACATGGGAGCCACCGCTTGTGTGACTGTGCACAGTCCTTCCAGGACCTCCACTCTGTCCACCCTTCACACTGCACTTAAAGTTATACAAGACAGCCTCTTGCCAGTCTCTGGAAATCCTAATTCATTGCCTAGAATTCTGGGTCTCACGTTCACAAACCTGTAGACCTATCAGATGCCATGATGGTACCTTGTTCCCTTCAGTGCCCGCTTGACCACAGCCTACAGTGGTCCTACAGTGTGCAGGAGAGAATGCCACAGTTCTGGGTGTCCTCACTTACCAAGTCCACATATGTCATAACAGTATTGCTAGACACGTGTGCTCCAGAGTCAGACCACCTAGGAGGGAATCCCCACTCTACTACTTACTAACTCTGTGAACTTGGGTAAATTACTGAACCTGTCGGAGCCTCAGTTGCTTTATCTACCCATAAAATAGGGATAATACTCTTATCCCAAAGGCTTATTATAAGGAGGGAGTGGGATAACAGATGTAAAGGAGCCAGTATAACCTGGCACATAATAAACACTCAATAAAGGTTCACTATTGTTATCCCTGAGGATGAATCACTGCAGAATTATTTAATGACTGGCTGCCATATCGAGCAGGGACACTCTGAAAGTAAATCCTTTTTTTTGCTAGGCATTATTCTGGTTCATATCTCATAATTTATTATTCACAATAGCCTGTTCTCACGGTTTTTATAGGTTCGTGGAAATTATTTACCCAACGTTAATTTGTCTACGTAAAAGAACAGCCAGTAGTGGTCCAAAGCCCCTGTTTTCTGCACTAAGTCACAGTGCCTCTCGTGCCTCACAAGACTTGAGACCTTTTCATTGGTGTCCTAATTATATTCAAATCAACCACACACTCAACAGGCTTAATCTACAGTCCAGAAGGTTGCCTGACACCTGCCTGTTTCAGCTTCTGTCCACAGGTCAGAAGGACACAGCCCTCCATGCAACTGCTGGATTAACACCTTTGAACTTTTATTTACTTTGAAGGCAACATGGATGTATATTTTCAAAGTTACTGTATATGACCCTCGGGCCCTGATGATCTCCCAGCAGGAGTCTAGGGGTGGGTTCATCTAAAGACTTGGAACCCATAGCTTTTCCAAGTCTCTCTGCAGGATAAGACTCTAAATCAAGTACTCCTTTCTGAAACACTGACTTCCTGGACTGGGGTTGGGGTCCCCTTGTTTGGAGGACAGAAGAAAGGGCCTTGGACAAGGTCTGGAGGGCTTCTTTCAGCCTCTGGGACTCTCACTAGGGATGAACGTGGAGAATTCAGGCCCATCCCTCACAGCTCCACCTACTCTCAGCTCTGGGCTCAGTGACCACCTTCCTCTGTGCGGCCTGCTGACTCCTCGCCATCGGGAAGTGCCGTCTTTGCTACTTCAGGGGGCTAAACCCCAGCAAGGCCTTCCCTAAATTTGTACCTGCCTCTCAACAGAAAACTGCACTGGAACATCCCTGTGAGAAATTTCTTTGGAATCCCACCTTCCAGCATCTGTATAGTCTTAAAATCAAGTCACAAGGGTTTCGGCGCTTCTCACTGCTGAAGTCAGAACGTGTCATACAATAAACGAGTACATTGGAAGCAGATGTAGCTCCTCTTTTTCCTCTCAAAAATTGTTACTACTACAATGACACACAGGATTTGCAAAGTTGGAATTCAGTAAACACCAAATAAAGACAGCATGTTCCTTGGAGTTCCCTTAGCATTGCATGTTCCCCTATTATTATTTTTTTAAACCATTTGTTTTCACATCTGTGTCCCCCATCAGTCGGCGAACACCTTAAGGGACAGACCTTGCTTTGTTCATCTTTGTAGCCTGAGCAAAATTCTCAGTTTTTGAAATATAGTAGTTCAACAACTGCTCGCATGAATGGATAGATGGACACATAGATAGAATCCTCACAGACTTTGTAAAGAAGCAGGTATTTGAGTAAATCTAACCTGAGTTTCCTTCTATAAAAGAAGTCAGACACTGTGGGGCTGACTGCCTTGCTGCTGCGCTGGTCAGCAGCTGCCCTCGGAGGGAGCAGTGAAGTCGCAGAGATCATCCACTCCATGTAAGGTAACACGTCTTGATTAAAATTTAAAAAGGAAGAAAAGGAAAGCGTAGCCCGTGTGCTGCTTACTTGAAGGTCACAACATATGCAAGAGGCTGACGTTTTCTCTTACTCGCTGCTGAAACGCATCGTATAACCTGTGCCGACTAAGGAGTCAAGTCTGGGAAGGGGCTTCCTGTCTATGAATTCCCGGTAGCTGGCCTTATTAACATCTTGGGACATTAATGCTGCCTCTAACCCAATTATTCGTGCTATTTTCAACCACAGATTGTGTCATCGCCAACTCAGTCCAAAGACTAAAATAAAACAATCCCAGGAAAATTCTAGTGGCATGCCCATCAGAGAGGGCTATGCCCTTCAAAAGGCTGACAGAATGCTTGCTCAAAGTCCAGGCATTCTCTGCTCCCCGCATGCACAACCAGACGCTCAGCCCACACTATATTTGCAATCTCAAATTCCTCACTCACCCCCACCTACTTGGCAAAAGACTTTCCCCAATGAAACCTGCCACAACTTGTAGACAGAACTCCATCTACTTAGAAATACTGCTTTGACAGTGGTCATGAGTAAGGCGTGCCACGTGTTCACATGTCATGAATACCAGTCATGTTTGGTTATTTATAACACAAAGTCAGGTCAACGCAATAGTGACTCTTACGGGTTGCTTCTCTGGTCTCAACATTGCATTTTAATTCACATCACAGACTAATTAGACACACTTAAAGTATAACCTTTAGCTCAAAATTTCAAGAGGGAGAGAAAGAAGAAGAAACAGAAAATGTATTGAACACCTACAAGGGCCAGGCCTTGCGCTGGGAGCTTTACTTATGTTACCTCTTAATTCCCACCACAATCATATGAAGGAGGTATTATTATCCCCATCTTACAGATAAGGAAACATAACCTCTGGAGGATTGAATATCCTGCCCGGTAAGTGGTAAATCCAGGATGGGAACTAGGGCCCTGTGAAACAAATTCCATGTTTGTCTTCACTACCAGATCAAAACACCCCTCACGCTGCCTAGTGGGAGCAGGAGCACGAGAACAATGATTTGAATGGCACGAATTAAGCTGTCAGGCTTCCTGGACGTTTAATCCGCTCATCGCCTCCTAGGTGTCTGACCTTATCAAATTAGTTAACCTCTTTAAACCTCACTTTCTTCATCTTTAAAAAACAGAGGTCATTATAATGCTACCTCATAAGTTTTAAATATATAACAATAATTATGACTATGACTATTTTCTTTTCCACCAAATCTTTTCACCTGTTAAACAGAATAATAATAATAATAATAATAATAATAATAATAATGACAATAAAGCTAATATCTACTAAATACTTACTATAGGCCAGGTAGTATGCTGAGGGTTTTACATTAATTATGTCATTTAATTCTAGCAACAATCCAATGAAATAATAGTAGCTCATACTTCTTGAGCACTCACTATGTGTCAAGATCTGTTCTAAACACTCTACTCATACTAACTAGTAAGTAACGGAGGCAAGTGATGTTATTGCACCAATTTTACAAATAAGAAAATGGAAGCTCAGAGAGGATAAGTGAATATCCTATGGTCGCACAGCTGGGAAAAGACGAAGCCATGTTAAGAACTCAGGCAGCCAGACTTAGGAATTCACAGTCATGACCTTGACTCTCGTGTTCCTGGACCTGGGCTGGGATGAAAAGAAATGTCTGACGCAGCACCTGTGCTTGAAGTGCTCCCAAACGTACTGAAGCTGTGAGACCCACACATTTAACAAACGAGGATGCCATGATATCCTATAGCCAAATATCCTAAACGTGAAAAAAAAGCGCAGTGGGGGCTGTGGAAGATAAAGGAGGGAGTGGGGATGGGGCTCCAGGGAAGCCTTGCTGGAGCATACCTGGCTTTCACCGAGCCCTGTGGGATCAGGGTGGTCACAGTGAGGTCAGAGAAGCGTACAAGCCCCAGGGGTGCAGCCAGTGCAGTGATGGAGATGAGAGCTGTGTTTGGGGAGGCATGAGGAGACTGACATGACGAAAAATGAGTTTCATGTTGCAAAAGAGAAATAAAATGAGACGTGAAGGAAGGACAGATTACAGAAGACCCTTGACAACAGTCTACAAAACGGGGCTGTCACGTATAAGAGGCCATAGAAAGCATGAGGTTCTTGAGGAGCAGCAGTGCCTGACAACAGCAAACTGTGCAGCATGGCTCAGTGCTGGGCACTCAGGGAGCCAGGAATGAGGCTCCGGCAGGCACCCCAGCGGGACGCAGTGAGAGCCCTCCCTGACGAGAGTGACAGCAGCAGGAGACCGAAGGAAGGGCCCAATCAGAGACACTGTGAAGACAGAGTCAGTGGGGCTTGGGGATAGACTGATGCAGGAGACACTGAGAGCTCGGTCAACATCATATCCCCAAGCCAGACTCTGTTAATGACTGGCTGACACATCACAGATGCTGAAAGCATGTTTGTGCCCTGGCTGGGTGGCTCAATTGGTTGGAGTGTCATCGCATACACGAAAAGGTTGTGAGTTCAATTCCCAAACAAGACAGAAATCTACTGATTGATTCTCTCTCTCTCTCTCTTCAATAAACATATCCTCAGGTGAAGATTAAAAAAATATATATTTGTCAAACAAATGACTCATCTAGCTTCCAGTCTAGGCTCTTCATTTTGAACATGAATAAACAGATCCTGAAGTTTATGTCAATTAACCAAAATTATGTAAATGTGTATGGCAGAATCTAAACTAGATCCCCAAGTCCTAGACTTTTTTCTGCTCTAACATATTCTCAGCATGGAATATCTTGGGGACCAGTGGTGTTGTTATTAATAACAGAAACTGAGATTTGGAAAGAGATTCCTGGGGTCCTTGGATAACAGTAATTTGGTTTTGGACATGTAAACTGACATGATGATGGCAGTTCTCATTAGAAAATGTCCTATAAGAGGTTTCCAATCAGGAACTAGAGTAAAGGTGAGAACTAAGGACTAGGGACAGACGGGTAGACGGATTTCAGAATCATCAACATAAAACTACTAGTTAAAGGCATTAAAAAAATAAAGGCATGAGAAACACATTTTTGTAGTACCATGAGTAAGAAACATTTTGGGTTTTCCATTACTTTAATTAAATATTTTTTAGTCTATTGGAGAATTGTTAAACAGGCAGTGCACTTAACAGCAATCCATATACAAACATTAAAATCATGTCACTTGCTCTCGATCTGCCTGCACACACCATGACTCAGGGGCTGCTGGGTTGGCCAGGCTATATCAGTGCCTGCTGGGACTCTACATCTGTCCCTGTGATCATCTTTATTCTGCAATTTAGTTGTATCTTGCCAACTATTGTTTCCAAAGCAAAGCAAAAAATTCTTAAAGCTTTTCTGAGATTTGTGGAATATTCCTATGCCATAAATGAAGCAGAGGCCTTGGATGTTTTTGCTGTCTCCTCATTGGTGAGTCAGCCCACATATGCCCTCACCTAAGAAGTTTTACCGACACTGCACCTGCTATTCCCGGACGTGTTCTATGAAGTAGTCAGTCATTCCTTTCCCTCTATGCTGTCAAAACGCTCAACATACTCCAGCTAGAGTAGGTGGCATATTGTTTTGTAACTGCTTCTGTGTATATCTCGTCAACTAGTCAATGTGTGTCCATAAAAGTAAACCCTTTAATCTTCCTCATTTTCATGTCATCAGTGCTGGCACATGGCAGAAATTCAATTCATTTTGGTTGAAATCTTTTAAGATCTGAGCACCAGAAGAGTCAGGGCAATCAGGGTTAATAGTAGTTTGAGGGAAGAAGAAACCATGTCCACACAGGTTCATTCCAGCAAGAGGGAGAAATTCTTTCCTGATCATAGAAACTCACAGAAGGGCGAAGAGCTAGGGAGTGGAAACAAGTACAGGGTATGTGGAAGGAGGAAACCAATCTCACTGGAGCAGAACAGCAGAAGCTGGATAAATCAAAAGAGAGAGAAAGTTGGGTAGGTTGGGTGGGATCAGATTGTAGACAGCCTCACAGGGGTATGAATGAGACTTGGTATTTTAGTTTCCTATTGCTGCTGTAACAAATTACAACAAAGTTGGTGGCTTAAAACAATGTGCTACAATTTATTACATTAACAGTTCTGGACACGGGAAGTCGGAAATGGGTATCACTAGACTAAAACCAAGGCTGCATTCCTTTCTGGAGGCTTCTGTGGAAAAGCCACTTTCCTTCCTCTTCTAGCTTCTTGAGGCCGCCTGCATCTTTGGCTCATGGCCTCTTCCAGCATCAAAGCCAGCAGTGGTTGGTCTTTCTCATACCAATGTTCTCGGACACTTTCTTCTGCCTCCCTCTTTCACTTTTACGAACACTGTGATTACCTTGGGCCCTCAGATAATCCAGGGAAATCTCTTTGCAAGATCAGGTAGTTAGCAATACTAATTTCAAGTGAAACTAAATTCCCCTTTGCCATGTTAATCTAACATATTCACAGGTTCCACAGGTTAGGGCATGACACCTAGTGGGGCATTTTTCTGCCTACCACACTCAGCATGGAATAGGAAGTCTCTGTCTCTTAAATGGCAAATGCGGTGATGAAAGTATGGAGCTCCAGACTGAGCGCCTCTGAACTACCCTCCACAAAACTTTGCCCAACTGAGTCATGATGGGGATTTGTTTTGCTGTTTTCTTTGTGCACACACACACAAAATTTTTAAGTAGCAGATATATATTAGGTGTTTTGTTCACATTCATATAAACAGACAATAAGAACGTTTGGATTCTTCTCTGTGGACAGTAGGCTCTAGAAATGGCCCAGTTGTCATATGATGGGATGCCCACATGTGTAATGTTTCAAACAATTTTAATTCATTTAATGGAATCTGAGTTCCTATTAATCTGGTGGTGGTGGGATTGCCATGATGCTGATAGGGCTGTATGAGTCTTTCTCGTTTGCATGACACTCATTAAAAATGACAATACAACTGCTGTGAATAGTCATCATCCTTCTCAGTGCTCAGAGCTTCAGAGAAGTTATCCTTTTTCTTTCAGAATTATGCCTAAAGGATTAGCAGCTACAGAATCATTATGTGAAATTAAAATAAGAAATCGTTTCCCAGCATCAGTGAAGGACACAAGGACATTTATAAATATAATGATCTATTTAAAAAAATAGTCAAACTGTTGGTTTTCATATATGCAAACTGTAAATTCAAAGATGCAGCCACGAAGTTTGTTGAAGTTGACTGTTTGTACCTTAAAAGTATGGTGGCCGCGTCTGCACTCATTCACTCACCCTTTAAACAGTTTCATGTAAATGCCCAGGTGCCAGAGACCAGTCTGGCACAGGAACTCAACAAAAACATGACAGCCTCAGTCCTCACGCAGCTGACTGCTAGTGAGAGACAGACCGTACACCGTTAACAAACATGTTAACCAACAAGTCATCTGTCAGGTAATGAAAAGTACTCTGAATTAAAAGGAAAAAACAGTACAGGGTACAAAGAGAAGGAGAAGGAATGTTATTTTAATTAGTGTGTTCATGGAAGGTCTGAGGAGATATTTGAATAAATGTGAAAAGTGTGAAAAATGAGAAAAGGGTGAGCATGCCAGTTTGATTCAGTGAACAAATATTAATTAAGCATGGACTATGGACGGGCCAGGAATTGTTTTGGTGCTGAGGATAAAACAAGAATAAAGACCTTACCAGGGGCAGGACAAGCCTGAAGAGATCAAGAAACAATAAAAAAGCACATGTACCCAAAAATAAGAGTTCTATTAATAAATGGCTCCTACCAAACACATTTGCCTTCTATTTCACAAGCGAAGTGTAAAATCCTAATAGTAGAGCTCAGCCTAACTACCCCCTGCCTAGATTTATGGTTTTTAAATGTCTTGCAATAGGATCATTTGTTTAAACAAAGTCTCATGTGGAATTCTGATATAGCAAACAGATAAAGGTGATCTGTCTATAGAAGGATTTGTGGATGTCTCATTGCCCCTCCCTAGACTGCCTTCCCTCAAAAGCCTGCAGCCTGTTGTGCAGTGATGGTGATTTCTTAGTGTTGGTCCCCCTCCCACAGTTGTGTGAAATGTGAACATCAGGTGAAAGATACATGGGCACTCTATGTGCAGTCATCCTCTGTCTCCACAGGCTCCACATCTGAGGGTTCAACCAAGCATGAGTGGGAAATATCTGGGGGGGAAACTTACATTGTTGCTGATGTACACTACGTAGTTAGGCCTATGACAGTTGTGTCTGTACTGAACATGTACTGAACATGTACGTACTTTTTTCTTGTCATTATATCCAACACATTATAATATAACAACTACTTACCTAACATTTACATTATTGCTAAGTACTATAAGTAATATAGAAATGGTTTCAAGTACACAGGAGGATGTGAATAGGTTCTGTGCAGATATTAGACCATTCACACACAAGGGACGTGAGTATCTGTGGATTTTAGCGTCTGCAGGTGGTCCTAGAACCAATCCTTTGTGGATACCAAGGGGTGACTGTAAGAGTTTTGCAACTCTAAGTCTAAAATTATTTCAACCTAAAAATTTGAAAGAAAAAACAATCCCTCTACCATCACTACTGGCAGCCCACTTAGGGTATTGGTGATGGGGGTGCATCATGTGAGACAATTAACCCTGTCCACTAGCCTTGTCTTGACAACTTAGACTACTTATAAGAGACCTTTGGAAAAGGGCATTCCTGCCCTGGCTGGTGTAGCTCAGTGGATTGAGCTCAAGCCTGCAAACTGAAGGGTCACTGGACCGATTCCCTGTCAGGGCATATGCCTGGGTTGCAGGCCAGGTCCTCAGTGTGGGGTGTGTGAGAGGCAACCACACATTGATGTTTCTCTCCCTCTCCTTCTCTCTCCCTTCCCTTCTCTCTAAAAATAAATAATCTTAAAAGAAAAGAAAAGGCATCCCTTTCTGGGTAGACTGGCCTGCCTTTTCACATACTTAATACCAGAAAATTCTTTCTTATGACCCTTTAAAACTTCCATGCTCTGGGGAAAACCCACATCTTCAAGTGTTGTCATCAACAGAGAATCAAACTGCCTTCTACAAAATAATACTTTATGATGCATTCACAGGCCACATACTTTCCCACTACCTTTCTTTCTACAACTTGAGAGCAATGCCTTCACCTTTTCTCACAGGTCTTCTTTTCCCTATTTTGAATCATTCAGGGCACTCTCCACTTTTAAGTTCCTTTTGCTCTGTTTAAACTATGGTGGCCACAGCTTATCATTGGACTTTTTAAATTAAATTAATAAGTAGAAATAAAATTAAAAGACAAGCCAGTCAGTGTCAAATACCTTGGGTGAGAAGAGCGTATCATCGCTCAGACTTCATAGACAATATTCCTATGCCGATATTATTGCCATAACAACCTCACCACATCACCATATTTTGTTTTTTCTTATGCAGTTTTCTGCACTGCCTATGGCAGTTGTTAAGCCAAGTGCCCCAGGCATCTGCTCCTAACCAATGGACAGCCAGACTGGGAACTTCGAGTTCTAGCCAGTCAAACCACCAGAAAGGCTCTCTCCCCAAGAGACACACTCCCTGGATTATATGCAGTAGAAATGTATTCTGAAAGCATTCACCTGACATCACTAAACAATAAAATATGTGAACCGACTGAGTGTGTGACCTTGTTTGTTGAACTCTCCAAGCTTTAGCTGCCTGCCTGAAAAAGTGAGGATAAGCATGTTTACCAACTTGGCACGAGTGTTGCAAGAGTTGATTAATGCTTAGAAGTCACCATCTGATCAGAGGCTCTGTGGTGGCACCGCCCAAGCCATCACAGGGTGCCTGGTCCCTCAAGGGCCCTCCCTGAAGCCCAGCACCATGACTGTCGGGGCCTTGCTGTGGCCCATCACTAGTGTGTGACGCAACTCCACTTTCAGACATGCATACCGAATGCCAGGAAGGCTATCACCAAAGCTGAAAAGCAGTTTTTCTAAGGCTGCAGGCTCATGCACAAGGCACCAAAATAGCACTAGAAATACTATACCCATATTGCTTTATCCTAGACATCTGACACTTGTAAAGCCGATGCCAAATTTCTTGTCACATATGTGTCTGGAAGCCTTCGTGCTGAGAGGCATTTCTTATCTCCTGACATTTCAGAGAGCTGCATGAAGCTAGGAAAGCGCAGACCCTCCTTCAAAAAGGCACGTGGCAAATGCAAGCATTCTTTCTAGGTGACCTCCACAGCCCTCACTGGAGAAGATCCAAGACACCCTCTGGCACATCTGTAATCCTTAGGATGTTTCAAATGTCTGAATGTACTTCTTCCAATCAGTACGTGCTGAACAGCCTAG
Organism: Carollia perspicillata; assembly: GCA_004027735.1. Lineage (NCBI taxonomy): Eukaryota > Metazoa > Chordata > Mammalia > Chiroptera > Phyllostomidae > Carollia > Carollia perspicillata. The sequence goes on from PVKM010001532.1 coordinate 61,770, forward strand.
CTCTCCAAGGTCATCTGGAAATGATATGCCCATTAGCCAAATGAGGAAATGCTACTGCAGGCAAACCGACCACAAGATCAAACAATCCTCGGGGGTGCCAGGGCCCAAACACTCTCTCTCTGGTGACACAAGCCGCATCTAGCTATTAAAAGCAGGCTTCAGTTGACTCTAATTACTATTGTGACATAGTCCCCCCAAGCAGAAGCTAGCTAGGATTTTTGCACATGATACAACAGCAGATATTTCCTAGTGATTCCCTTGTTTTCTGATCTTGCATATACAACCTGCCTGACAAAGTAGGGACCATGCCGCCAGCCACCAGGGAACAGGGGTTTCCAGTAGGAGAGTCCCAAAAGCAGCATGTGTCAGAATAACCTGGTTTTACACGCAAATTCCTGGGCCCCATTCCAGACCCTTCAATCAGAACTCCTGGCAAATGAGATCCAAGAATCTGCATTTTTAACAAATTCCCCACATGATGTTTTTTCAACTTTTCATTCTCCCAGATAATTTTTCTACACACTTAATGTTTTTAAAACCTGACAAATTTCAAGTAAATTAAAACACAAACCCTCAGCTTGTGGGGAGCATTTCTGGCCACAGGCCTATGCTTAGTGGCCATTGAGTCATCTACTGTAAACTCGCCCCCAAGCAAACTCTGACTCACTCAAGGGAACACACGGCATGCCTCCTCCCTTCTGCATGCCTCACCCACTGTTCATGCCCCTCGTTTGGAAGATGAGCACTGCCATCTGATGCTTCTGGCATCCGTTCCCTTGTAGTACTGAACTTTTTGTATTAGTTTTTCATTGCTGCTGTGACAGATGACCAGAAACACGGTGCAAATTTATTTTCTTACATTTGGGTAGGTTAGAGCTCCAATATAGGCCTTACGGGTCTAAAATCAAGGTGTGACCGGGGTTGCTTCCTTTCTGGAGGTTCTAGACGAGAATCCATTCCTTTGCCTTTTCCACCTTCCAGGGGCCACCCACAATTCTCGGCTGGTGGCCTCGTCCTGCATCTTCAAAGCCAGGAGCACTGCATCTCTCTGACTACCCTTCACATTTCCTTCTGACTCTCCACTTCTGCCTCCTCCTTGCACTTGGAAGGACCCTTATGATTCACGGAGGTTGCTTGGATAATCTTCCCATCTAAGGTTCCTAATCTGTGATTAAATTTGCAAAGTCCTTTTTGCCATGTAAGGTAACATTTCACAGGTTCCAGGGGTTAAGACAAGGACATCTTTGGGGGGCCATTATTCTTCATACTGCACTCTTCGTATGTAATATAAAGGATGTCTTCATTTGGGTTCTCCCAAAGGCAGGCCTGACACCAGGATTTGAGTACAAGTCCCAAAAAGCCAAGGAAAGGAGTGGGGAAGTCACACAGCAAGGGAGAAAAGCAAGCCAGTGAGTTACGGAGCAGGACACCACTACAGGCAATGAGCTGAACTCTTCCGAGGACTGGGAGAGCACACCTCCGAACAGTCTCACCACAGGGCAAACAGACTGGGGAATTCATCTACTAATGGCCATCGTTTATTGTTTAGGTGTCACATAAGCTCCCTGGCACGTCCAGCAATTCCCGCCTGCCTAACTGGGGAAGAGATCCATGGCCAGGGTATGGCGCTGCCGAAACACACAGGAGGCCATACGCTTGTTCCACCTGCAGGGCCTGCAGAGTAGGCCAAGGGGATAACCACAACCGAACCAAGGGGCGTGGTTTTTGAGGGAAGTGTGGCACTACGTATCAAAAGCTTAAACGCACTTATCCTCTGACTGTGCACATTCTACCTCCAGGGGATTTATGGTAATATGCAGTGATTGTTTATAGTATTTTAAAGAATTGAAAACAATGTAAATTTCCATTAATAGCAGATTAGTTACATAAAGTAGAGTGATACAATTGAATACCCTGCTATAATTAAATACGATGATGTTCATCTACATTTACTGATAAAGAAACCAGTTCTTGACATACTTCTGAGTGAAAAAAAAGCCAGGTTACAATTAATGAGTATATTATAAATCCATTTATGTAAAATTATATATGTATAATATGTGTGTATATATGTAGCAAAATGACAGGCAGGATGTTCATCAAAACTGTAATGATTTCCTTTTTTAATTTTTTAAGTATATTTTATTGATTATGCTATCCAGTTGCCTCGTTTTAACCACCCCCCCTTAATTCCCCTCCTCCCTGTACACCCCTGCCCAGCAGTGTTCCTCCCCTCCTCAGTTCATGTCCATGGGTTGGACATGTAAGTTCTTTGGCTTCTCCATTTCCCATACTATTCTTAACCTCCCCCTGTCTATTTTGTACCTACCATTTATGCTTCTTATTCCCTGTACCTTTTCCCCCCATTCTTCCCCCTCCCCCTCCCTGCTGATAACCCTCCATGTGATTTCCATTTCTGTGATTCTGTTCCTGTTCTAGTTGTTTACTTGTTTTTTGTTTTTTTAGGGTCAGTTGATAGTTGTGAGTTTGTTGTCATTTTACTGTTCATAGTTTTGATCTTCTTTTTCTTAGATACATCCCTTTAACATTTTATATAATAAGGGCTTGGTGATGGTGAACTCCTTCAACTTGACCTTATCTGAGAAGCACTTTATCTGCCCTTCCAGTCTAAATGAAAGCTTTGCTGGATAGAGCAATCTTGGCTGTAGGTCCTTGCCTTTCATGACTTTGAATACTTCTTTCCAGCCCCTTCTTGCCTGTAAGATTTCTTTTGAGAAATCAGCTCTGACAGTCTTATGGGAGCTTCTTTGTAGGTAACTGTCTTCTTTTCTCTTTGCTGCTTTTAGGATTCTCTCCTTATCTTTAATCTTAGGTAATGCATTACGATGTGCCTTGGTGTGTGCTTCCTTGGGTCCAACTTCTTTGGGACTCTCTGAGCTTCCTGGGCTTCCTGGAAGTCTATTTCCTTTGCCAGATTGGGGATGTTCTCCTTCATTATTTTTTTCAAATAAGTTTTTAGTTTCTTGCTCTTCCTCTTCTCCTTCTGGCACCCCTCTGATTCAGATGTTGGAAGGTTTAAAATTGTCCCAGAGGTACCTAAGTCTCTCCTCATTTTTTTAAATTCTTATTTCTTAATTTTGTTCTGGTTGAATGTTTATTTCTTCCTTCTGCTCCAAATCTGATTTGAGTCCTGATTTCCTTCCCTTCACTGTTGGTTTGTGAGATATTATTCTTTATTTCATTTTGTATAGCCTTCACTTTTTCCTCTATTTTGTGACCATACTCAACCATTTCTGTGAGCATCCTGATTACCAGTGTTTTGAACTCTGCATCTGATAGGTTGGCTATCTCTTTGTTGCTTAGTTGTTTTACTGGAGTTTTGATCTGTTCTTTCATTTGGGCCATATTTCTGTGTCTTAGCACACCTGTTACGTAGTAAGGGGCGGAGCCTTCGGTATTTTCCAGGGTGGGGCAACCCAGGTTGGCGCATTGTGGCTCTGTATGTTGAGGAGGAGTCCACAGGGGAACAGTGCTGCTTGCTCAGCTCTCTGCCAACTTTCAGTTACTTCCTCTACTATCCACAAGCAAATTGGGCCCTTCTGGTGCTGATTCCCAGGTGGGTGGGTTTTTGTGCATTCTAGGACCCTGTGGGGCTCTCCAGTGAGGTTGGGGGTTTCTGCCACCACCTCAACCCCCACAGGTTTTTACAGCAGAGGTTTTGAGGGTTTTTTTCCTCCTGCGTTGTGCTGGACCCCTAGGTTGTGCTGTCTGTCTCACTCTCCAGTTGTTACTCCCAGTGAATTGGAACACAAATGTGGGGCTTCCCTGTCTGCCAGCTGCTGCCTCACCCGCCCGGTCCTCCAGTCACCACCTTGCCCACCCCAGTCCTCTAGCCACAGCCTTGCTACACATTCTCTCCCTGGGCTGCCTGCCTCTGTCCCTCCTACCAGTCTGAATGAATGTTTCTTCTTTAATTCCTTGGTTGTTGGACTTCTATACAGTTTTATTTCCTGGCAGTTGTGGTTGTTTTTTATTTTTAAATTTGTTGTTGTCCTTCTTTTGGTCATACGAGGAGGCAAAGTGTATCTACCTACACCTCCATCTTGGCTGGAAGTCCTAAAACTCTAACAGTTTCTAGGAAAAAGAATTTTTCATCTTTTATATTTTTCTCCTTCATACTTCTATATATTACAAAAAATTGACAACAAATAATGCATTATTTATTATTTATCCAGTATTAACCTATTATAAATATATTTTCCATTTAAAAAATAATTATACTTGGTCCTAAAAGATAAGCTTCCTTTTAGATCTAATATGATAATGTTTAATGTTTTTATATATACTTCTCCATTTTAAGACTCCATGAGGCCAGGGACCAGGCATTACACAAAATGCTTAGGGCACAGTTTGAACACAGCAGGTACTTAATAAATGTTTACTCTTTAATGATTTCCATCAGTATGAAAGTCAGTAAAACAACACACAGAATGAACTGGGTCGCAGTGAAATTTTCACACTGCGCGGAGATGACTTCCTGGGGAGTGAGAGGCCTGGTGTGGCCTTCTCAGGCAAGGGCCGCCTGCAGGAGACCAGGGCAGGCTAGTCACTGCATAGACACACCCACCCCATCCCAGAGATGCTATCAGGAGGTCTACTCCCCTCAGGTACAAGTGAAAAACAATGGGAACACTGCTGTTCAATTTTATAACACAAATGGGACAAGTGGAACCTGCGTCAATTTGTGAGAAAGTAACTCAACAGTTTGTCCCCTGAAGCCCTAGTCCTGCCTCAGAAACAGCAGTGCCCTTCCAGGTGTGGGTGATGGCAGACAGGAGCAAGGGGGAAGGGGAGCCTCGGTGTGCCCACAGGGAAACAGGAGTGACAGGTAAGTGGGAGACTCCGCAGTCCTCCCTCCAGAACCCATGCCCCTTTTGTATCAAAATGAATTTTCTTTTCACCTGTCCAGGTTGCTCTTAGACTCTCCTTTTTGGCTCAGAATCTGAATAATGAGCAGATAGAAAGAAAATAGAAAAATGGACATGTCCTAGTTGATTATATATTAAAGAGCTGAGAGAGGTGGCAAGAGAAGGAAGGAGAATCATGTCAGATGGATGCCAAGGAGGCTTTCGGGATTGAGGGGTGTCAGTTGGAGATGCTTTGGGGAGGCACCTGATGTCCATGTGGAATGGGATGAGGATGACAGTGAAGTATGAAGATTTTTTAAGATGCTTTTTATGTATTAAGAATGCATACCCCAGGCCTGATTGGTGAGGCTCAGTGGATTGATTGGGTGGCATCCTGCAAACCAAAAGGTCATTGGTTCAATTCCTGGTCAGGGCACATGTCTGGGTTGTGGGTCAGGTCCCCAGTTGGGCGCATGCGAAAAGCAACTGACTGATGTTTCTCCCTCTCAGTCTCCCTCTCTTCCCCTCTCTCTAAAAATAAATACAATCTTTAAAAAAAAGGAATGAATACCCCACACTAAAATCTACTGAATGGTAGGCTTTAAGGGGTGCACTGTCTGGTATGTGAGATGTATCTCAATAAAGGTGTTTTTTCTTTTTTTTAAGTATACCCTCTAGGAAAAAAAGCAAACCCCAATCTGCCAGTTTATTGAGAAACTAAAATAATATTTTAAGAACTCTATTTACTTCTTGGGTACCACACAATTTCTTTGAATTCATTCTCACATGGGGACTGAGCAGTGACGAACTTAAATCGTTCTGAGTTATAATAGATTAGAGGAAGGACCCTCAAAGAGCCTCCAGTCAAAGCTCTCATTTCAAAGGCGAGGACACCAAACTGGGAAAGTTAAGTCACTTTTCACTGCCATGCAATAGCAAAGCCGGGGACCTTGGAGGTCTGGACCCAGGTCTTTGGAAAACTACCACCAGACTCCCATTCAGCGCTCTTCCAGCTATTGTTTACAGAAAGAAACAATTCGAGGGTAAACACAATTGGAACATGTAGTTATTATGCTCAGTCCAGTTTTTCTGGCCTTCAGAACAAATCAGTTTGACTGGCATCAATCCAGTCAGTTGCACACCATTGACCAGCAAACAGCCTAGGCCGTGGCAGTTCAGCCATTCTGAGCCTGAAGAATAAGCAGTCGTCACAATGACAACATTGCCCTTGACACTTTTAAAGATCAACAGGATAGGAACAATAGCTACTATTTATTGGGCACTTATTCATGCATCAACTTGGGCAGGGCAGTCAGAGCCCTGTGACACTGAAGATGGAAAGTTCAAATTTTAAATAAGAATTTTAAAACGACTAGATGTCACTAAAGTAAATGATACTAATCTGTGCATCACATCAGAAATGCACAAAGTTAATTATGGGATCGAATCTCTGATGCTCTCTGGGTGCCAGTCTGGACATTTTACATACAGCATCTCTTTTAATCCCCACAGTAATTTCATTACATGGGTATTAATCATCCCTTAGTTTGCAAATCCAAAAAAACTAAAAACATGAGGGGAGCAGGACCAAACTAGTAAGACACAAGTTCTGATGTCAATACAATATCCTTAGGGCTCAAGGAGGTTAGTCTTCATGATGTGACTTAAGGCTGTATCAAGAGTCCCCTTTTATTCCAAAGACTCACCCTGATGCCTGTCATTCCATCATTAGCTTCATTAATTTGTGACTTAATTGCCCTTAATAGTCAACTATGGAATTTAAGAATAACTTAAGCACTGGTCAGAGTAGACAATGCTATGCCAAAGAACAAACTAGAGTCTCAGTGACCTGACGTGACAAATGTATGTCTTGCTCATGCAAAGTCTGATGCAGGTGTTTAGAGTCCTTTCAGGGGACCGGGGATGGGACAAGGAGAGCAGGGAAGATGGTGCAGGACACTTCAAATTCACAGCATGCAGATGGTGTAGGCCCACAAGTGGAGTACATCCTTTGCATCCACAATCTGCTGGCCACCCTGCCCATGCAGGAGCCTGGGAAATGCAGGGAAGCAGAGGGGTAGGGAAGACTACCATGCCCACCACAGTCCTAAAAGAACTGCCGCTTTGGTCCTTACCTGTCAGCACATTAGTTAGCTGACTAGAGTTAGTAACAACGACAGGCCTACGTAGTGTGTAAGGAGTCTCTTCTTCAAGACAGGACCAGAAAGGAAGAGGGTCAGTGACAAAGACAAGTGTACACACTTGACAATTTTGCTGGGTTTTGCCTAACTTCAGAGATCTGTCTACTAACCCTCCCTTCCTCTCCAGAACATTGCCCATGCTTCTGAATGCTTCGGTGGTGTGAGGAATTAGACCTTACCTTGTGCAAGTGAAGTTCCCTCAGAAATGTCGGAAATAAAGCTGTTTGTTCGTTTACTTCAAAGAGGCAAATAGGTGCTTTGGGAGCCACAACTAAATGAATAAATCTTTCCCTGACAAGTTGCCTGTAACGGAGCTCAATACATTGACATATTTTTTCCCATTAATTTCTACCATAAAACTCAACAACAACAAAATAATGAATCGGCCCCAAAAGGTAACAATAAATCAAATTTAAAGATGCATAAAATTTTTAAATCACATATTTAAAGAAAAAACACAATTTATTAAAACATTAATAATAACTACTAATACATGACCTAATTAAGCCAGAAACCTGGCTTGAAACCCTCACTCAGTCTAGTCACCAACTGCATTTGGTTTTACCTCTAGAATGTCTCGGTCACATTCATCACCTTCCCTTCATT
>PVKM010001533.1:0-61316 GCA_004027735.1 Carollia perspicillata
GCATAGTAATATGGTTCATCAGAATAGAGGCAGTGCATTCAGAAATCACTATCGATTCCTTTCTTTTCCAGATTACGTTCTTCTAAAGCTCCCTTTTCTCTTGTACTTGAGTGCACTATAAAGTCACGAACCTTTCCTTTCAGAGCATCCAGTTCATTCTGCATCTTTAGTATGCTGTTATCGTACTGAAGTCCTTCAAGGGTTTTCTGCATCTCCATGATCTCGGATACTGTTTTGAGCATATCCTCTTCCATATTAAACATCTGAATAGTTAAGTCTTCCATTTTCTTTTCTGTCCCTATCAGATCCTGAGAAACTTTGAGAACAGAGCGAATTGCACTTTCTATGGTTGGCAAATGTGTCTTGCAGTCTTCCACGTTGGGTTGGTAGCTGGAAAGCTTGTTGGTCAGGTCTTCATCTCTGGCAAAGAGGGCACGCTGTTCCTCTTCTAGCTTTTCAACTGCTCTTGTATCAGAGCCCAGCTGCTCCTCGACCCGCAGAAGATCCTCCTCTTCTTGTCTTTTCACCGTTCTAATATTTCTGAGTGTGCTGTCTTCTAACTCTTTTAGCCTCTCAGTGAGCAATTTTATTCCTTGTTCAGCTGAGTTAATTTGGACAGTAACTTGAGAATGTATATGCTTTGATTCCGACTTGAAAATGTCTGTATTAACATTCATTTCTTCTAGGCTTCTCTTCCAGAAATTTGTAACATTTTGGAATTTCTCATTAAGGCTTTGCATCTTTTGAGTGAGCACCTCTTCATTATTTTGAATGTCATGCATGACATGCTGGAGGCTGGACACTTCCTGCTCAAACTGGGTCACCAGAGACATGGATGATGTAGCGTCCTGCAGGGTACTTTCAGTAGACTCAAGCTGCATTTATAACACAAAACAATTCCCAAGGCCACTTAATAACTTTTATATTAGGGAAACACACTTTAACAAGCATGTGCCAAGTTCAAATTCTGAAGATGTCTAAAATACCAATATAGCAGAACCATACTGACAAATACATTTGTTACCTGAATGCTGTTTTAAAATACTCAAAACAGATTTAGTAGGTTAGCACCATAGCAGAAAAATACACACCTGAATTTATAATCCTAAATATTGGCACACTTTCATGGAGGGGTATTCAAGTGAAAAATAATGCTAAAGGAGTCTGAAGTAGATTACATTTCTTTCTTTTTTCACTGCAATGGAAAGCAACTTAGTTGTCATTTAAATGGCTATTTGGCTTTTTTAGAAACTGTAAATAGTTACAAAACTTATTAACAGAATCAGATATCACAAAGGCAAAATGAATTAAAAAAAAAACACCACAGTTTAATGAAACAACTTACGTCAAATAGTAAAGTGTTTTAAGTAGCTGCAAATTATGGTAAGCTCCTGGCATGTTCTAATATATGTCTAGAACATACATGGGCCAGGTTGTGGACCTCTCTTAGTCTACACTCACATAGATAACAGCTTTAGAGACACAGGAAGGCCTAGCAATGAACATCAATTTATCAAATGTTTGAAGCCTTGTGTTGAAGGCAATACTGTACAAGACACAGTTCTGCCCTTCAATAGCCTAGTTTAATTGGGGTGAAAGCCAAGTCTATATGACAGGGGAAGAACTATGGAAGCACAGACACAGGGCACCCAAACTAAACTTCGATGATCAAGGAAAATATTCTAGAAGCATTATTTAGTATCTGTTTCCAGTTATTTCCTCTAAATTATTCTACACACTACAGCCAGATTAAGCTTTTAGAAATTGCTATGGACATCATAGTACATGTAAAAACCCACAATGTTTCCTAATACTTCTAGGATCAAGTCCCAAATTCCATAACCTCTCTCTATGCTTGTCTTCCTTCCTCTTTGCTTAGCTAAGTTCTATCCTTCCTTCAAGGCTCAGACCAGATCTCAGCTTGTCAGTGGAGCGTTCTGCCCTAGCCCTAGCCTGACAGTTCAGACTCCTACAGCACATACCGTATTGTGTATTTGCCATCTGTTTGCCACTGAGCGCGTGCAATTCAAGAACTTTTGAGTGTTCACTCTGTGCCAGACCTGTGCTAGACACGGGGTATAAAAATAGATAGTATAGTCCCTGGCTTCACAATTCGGTTAAGGGAGACAGTGCCTTGGACCTTTTACATCATATATTCTAGAGTTCCAGTAAGACTTATTAAGTGTCCTCTGTTTCATTATTAGGCAGTAGGGATATGAACATAAGAGACACGTTTGTCCTAAAGATCAGTAAAGGAGACAAATTAACAATGTCAAAAAGATCACAATAGGTTACGATTCGTGTCATGACAGAAATAGCACGGGAGAATGGATGCTTGGAGGCGAGGTCAGACTGTGGGTGTCAGTGAGGAAAGGCTGAGGAAATGACTCTGAAATCCGACCCTTTAACAGGCTGATGAGTTAGCCAGGTCAAGACCGGAGAGCTTCCAAATTCTTTAGGGGAAGAGACCATGTCTTATGTATTTTTGTGGTCCCTGTATCTTGGGGTATAAAGAACATGTTTGTTGATGTTCAAGAAGAAAAATGGCCATAAACCTTCTGTGCCCACCCCAATCATACCCGAAGCAGTTCCAGGTGACAGCCGGGAAGAAATGTGTGACCGTACAATAAGACAACGCTGAGACCTTGTTTACAAGTCATTTTTAATGTGCACATGTAGCCCCAACACAAGTTCCTTTAAAAGGCAATTCTGAGAAGTATGTGCACATTGGTAGCACTGCTAGGTTTAGTTGTCTTATTAGCAGCATTTTGAAGAGGTAAGCTTGTCTTCACCTTAGGGAACCCCTGTCTGGGCTGCTCATCAGAGTATAACCTGATGCAGTAGACCCCAAAGGTTGAGAAGATCGACTGTGCAAGATAATAAGGTCTCAACATTTAATCTGCAAACAGAAGGGGGGGGGAGTAAGTTTACAGTTGTTCATATCAAAAATAATAATTAATAAATAATAAAACAAGAATAAACTCTGTTTTGTGTACTCGCAACTGTAAACCTACTTTTGCCCCATCCTGTATATAGTGCCTAGTAAACAACAGTTTGCATTTATGGACTGCCGTATATTCTAATAGTTTCTCATTTTTTAAAAAAGAGTTAATACCTTAAATTTATTACTGCTTGAAAGTGTTCACAGAGTTTGCATATACATTTTATCTCATCTGATCTTTAGAGAAAAACTTGTTATTCTCGCTTAATGAATAAGGACGTGGAGGCCAAGAGAAGCTGAAGTGATTTTTCCCAAGGTGATGCAGTTGTGATGGGAGCCCGTGCTTACTTGTTTTCCCTTCCTACTGCACGTGCTGCCCTCAGGGTCGGCTCTGTGAAACAGCCGCTATTAAACTATTCCTAGGGCGGAGTAGGGGAGAAAGAGCTATGCAAAGACTGAATATGTTTTGGATCCTATGGTATTTTAAACATCTGCTTCAAAAAGCATTTTAGCCCTGGCTGGTGTGGCTCAGTGCACTGAGTGCCAGCCTGCAAACCAGTCCTGGTTTGGATTTTCAAAGGGTCCCATTGGATTCCCAGTCAGGGCACATGCCTGGGTTGCGGGCCAGGCCCCTAACAGGGGGCACTCGAAAGGCAACCACACACTGATGTTTCTCTCCCTCTCTTTCTCCCTCCCTTTCCCTCTCTAAAAATAAATAAACAAAAATTTAAGAAAAAAAAAGCACTTCAATTGCTACCAAAATTTTCAGTTAAAAAGGTAACCTTTCTTCAAAATTTGCTTTCAATAGCTTTTAAGCTCATAAAGTTTCTGTCTCCTGGATTTTTTTAAGCATTATGTTCCTTCTGATTAGTGGGTCCCCAACAATTATAACCAGATTCCAACTTGAGCCCTACGTCAACATGTCAATTCTTGCAGCTCCTTCCCAGAGGCCCCTAAATTCACATTCAGTCCCCTGGCCTGTTTCAGGGGATATGGAATTTTCATCCGCGGTCTTTATCTTCTGAGGGAGTATATGCTCATCCTGTGCATGTGGCTGCAGGAACTGAGACCCTCTATTTCATTTATGTTTATTTTTATAACATCCTTGCTCACCCTGGTGCCAATCACAAGTCCTGTCTACCTTATGACATGAGTGAAGATTTAGTGGATGAATAAATGAACCAACAAGACAGGTTTCCCGATGACAGCTTGGTCCCTAGTAGCCAGGCAAGGCCCACATGATGCCTTATCGATTACAGCAGACCCTCTGCTGAGAAGTGCAGTAGTTAAAATTTCTTATCTCACATTTCTAAGAATCTCAGAAATAAGGCATCTGCATTCACAGCTTGAAGAAACACAACGAAGACATGGATTTTAATTATCATTTGGTTACAAAATCATGTTTTTAGGTTAGTCAGTCTTATATGCACATGTACATATGCTTACCAAGTGGAAAGAAGAGAGATAAATACTGATGGATCTTTGCCCAACAAATGCTTTTCCTACTCTAATTTTATAGCTAAAGAGCAATCATATTTTCAGTGCTCTATCTAGACACTTGATATATAAATAGATAATTGAGGTCACCTCAATATGAGCACATTAGCCTTTTCAAAGAATAACATTAGTTATGGTAAAAAATCTTTGTCCTTTCAAAATATAATTTAAGTCTAAATTTGATTGAAGGGACACTGTAAAGACATAGGGAGACGTATGAGAGTTAAAATAGCATTGTCTGAAAGGTAGGAAAAAAGAATTTATGAACTCTGGTAGAATGGTAATAATAGTGAGGAAGAAAAATGGAAAAAATCTTCTTAAGTAAGTCAATTAGCAATTACCTTTTCTGAAATTAAACTGATTTTATTTCGAAGTGCTTGGAATTCATTGGTTTCTATTTTCAGTAACTGGTATTGGTTTTCCACCTTTGCAAACTTTTCCATCTGCTGAAATACAAACCTGGAAAAGAAAAAGAATCACTATCACCTAATTCAAATCTATTTAAGTCTGAATTTTAAAAGAGTACTTTATACCCAGTTCTGGTAAGAACAACATAAATTCTGGTATGGGTAGTGGCAGCTTTTATTAGTTTATTTGAATAAACATTTACGCCCTTACTGATGTGGCTCAGTGGATTGAATGCCAACGTGAGAACCAAAGGGTTGCTGGTTTGGTTCCCAGTCAAGGCACATGCCTGGGTTGTGGTCCCTGGTTTGCGGTGTTCAAGAGGCAACTGATCTGTGAATCTCTCGCACATCGATGTTTCTCTCCCTCTCTCTCTCCCTTCCCCTCTCTCTAAAAATAAATAAATAAAATCTTTAAAAAATATTAACTGTTTAGCATTAAGGAAGATTTTCTAGAAGCCAAAAATGTACAATGAGAGGAGGTGGCTTCAATTCTGAAAAACTAACTTTTAAAACAGGCATCCAGATTAGCACCCAAGGTGCTTCATTTCCTTTTTATATGTCAGACGCATATTTCAACAGTAATTCAAAGTCTCTTCACACTCATCTTCCCTAATTCAGACGAGTCAAAGAATTAGGGCTACATCTTGTAGTTGAAGAAAGAAAAGAGCTGTAAGTAGTTCTGGAGCAAGGATTCTATTTCTAGGGCCCCGCCTCTTTTTGGATTAATATGAAAGAGGAGGCAGCATATCATACTGGTTGAGTAAGGAGCTGGGCAACTTTGGCTCTGCCATTTACTCTCTGTTAAACCACCTTGGGCAAGTCATTTAACTTATCTTTGCTACAGTTTTCTCATCTGTAAGAAGGGGATACTACCACTTAGTGCACAGGGGTGTTGTACAGATAAACAGGCTCTTACTTACAAAGCTCCCCGACAGTGCCTAGAGCGTCACACCTCAGCTACTCTTCTTTAAGTGCCCTGCCTTTTCTTTCAGAGTGCTTTGTGCAGCTGCTCTGCCGTCCTCTGACAAGCCTATAGGGGTTGATAGAAACTCCAGGCCTGTGCCCCTTAGAAACCAGGGATGGGTTTATAGCAAATAAAGGATGCAATGCAATGAATGGGTGAGACCACTCAGACAACTGTTTTCTTATCCCATTTTGGGGTCTCTTCCCATTATCATATAAGGAAAGGCCTTGAAGGCTTGGGTGTAGGAGAAAAAGACCAAGTTAATTGGCTACCATAGTAGGATTTACAGAAGGCATCCTTTTGACTCCATAATCCATTGCAGTCGGGTTCAGGACCTGGTGGTATTAAACTGCATTCCCTTGGGAGTGTTGCCTCTGCGTAGCTCCTTTAGGAATCTTAGATGGTGGCAGACAGCTGATCGAGGGCTAATATATAATAGGAATTTGTCTAGCTGTTTCAACTTAATGAAAGAGAGGCAAACAACAAAAGGAGCTGTTATAATGGAACTTCGGCAAGAAAAGAAGTTCCAGGGCCTCCACTGGAGTCAGTAAACCAGGTAGAACAGTTTTGTGCTACAGCTGTTTTTAGCATAATACAGAATGTTCTGAAAAACACTGACTATGTTACATTTTTAAAAAGCAGGACATTGAAAGAATAACTCTGTCTTAGATAAAACTCCATTATCAACAACAAAACGCTGAAAAATGGGGTTAGCCACACTTTTACTATATAAATGATTTATAAAATGTGTTAGATAATAGAAAATGAGCTACCTGATTGCTTATAGAGCTGTTGACTTCTTATACATAATTATCTCAAATGTGATGAGAAACTTTTATAGAGGTAATTTAGAATCTGTTGAAATTTCCAGAAGAAATTTACATTTTTTACAATGGAACTTCTGGCTTTCAATTTATGTTATTAAATAAACCAGTAAAATATTATTTGTGACTTGTTTAGTAATTTCACAACTTAAACTTTTTGAATATGGAATTTCTTCAATCCTCTTATCTGAAGAATTTTCTTAAGAGTTTATAAACAAAGTCTGCAAACTAACACTCAAAGCCAAGTAGTTTTAGGCAACTGTTATCTCCAATGTCTTTTTGTTAAACTGACAAATGAGGACTTTATCTGTTACACATTATCTTTGCTTACTCTCTAAAACAAGACTCTCAAGACTAAAAGCCTGAAGACACCGAGATAGGGATCTCTTTAAATCCTCCTTGGGCAGTGGAAGGGTTTAAACTCCCCCTTCCAATTTAATTTAAGTGTAAAAGGATGGATAAGCTGTGTTGATAGGCACATATATTTCAATGTTGTATTTGAACAATTATGTACAGTGTCAGTCTAGTAAGCATTCGATATCTGACAAACTGACCTTTAGATGCTGAAGTATGCATTCTAGAGGTAAAAATCTCCATGGCTTTATTATAATCCCAGTATTCTGAGAGGCCAAAGCCATTATTCTCTGGAGCATTTTACATCTGGCTTCCTGGCAACTATCATCAGTTTTGGTTCAAATAAACTATTAATAAAAATTTTCCACTGTTTTGGACATTTCTTATGTTGACAGATTACTATTAGTGCTTTTTCCCAGGACAGTAACTAAATTTTTGGAAAGCTGAACATTTTGTGATATAATTTATCTCACATGAATATGCATCTTTGGATAATTAATGAGAATAAATTCAGTAACTAAAACCAGTTGTCTTAGGTTCCAGGAAAAAGCAATATATATTTTTGAGGACACTAAGTTCTATTACTGAATAACTTTTCCAATACAAATAGGATTAACTTACCTAAAGAAGATCGTGCATTTTAAGACATAACAGCAGTTTATTCAAAACAGTAAATTCAGTACCTTTATTCTTTTAAGATCAAGATCAAAATATTCCATAAACAAAAATAACATTAGTAAAACAACAACATATATCTTTGAAGAGAACATTTAATAATCAATACTTTACATTATTGTAACAAGTCTTTTAAGTTCAACTCAGGATGAGTCACCACTAAAGTATAATTCAAAAATTACTAGCACAAAAAATGTTCTAGACTAGAGGATGTACAGGGTTCCTTTTAGAATTCGATTTTGAAGGTGAATAACTATTCTTCTCGGTACTTTAAAATCAGTGAGAAATGGAGGGAAAGTCTAATTTAAAACGTCTTGTCACAAGTGCTGTTTTTGTAGCGTTCCAGTCCTAAAATTCAATCTGTAGCTTAGGAACAGACTAAATTCATACATGCAGGCACATGGATCAAAACAGAAATTCTCCAAACTTTGATATAATCATTAACGTTTGTTGCTTTGAGATCATAATGAACCCTTTTAAGGTTGTAAAACATTGCCATTAGGCATTTGTGGGGTGGGGCAAATGTCTCCCAGACATATGCACAGCAGGCTGGAAATAACGGGTTATAAAAACGGGAAAACTTCAGACGCGTCGTAGGTACTTTAATAAACTTTGGTCGAATCTGCATCTCTTAAGAAATGGCTGACTCATTCCAAATCTTAGCCTCAACTCCAGTTGAGCAAACCGGGCAAGTTACTAGTACAAAGTTAAAACTAGTACAAAGTTACAAGAAAAGAGAGAAAGAAAAAAAAAAGTTGGGGTGTCCCTTCTTGGAGGTCGAGGCAGAGAAACAGGAGCCGCAAGTCGGGTGATGGGGGTGGAGATTAGAGGATGCTGAGCCGGGTGGGGCCGGAGCGGGACCGAGACTAGAGCAGGGCGACCACCGGAGGCCGGACAAGGGGCCCGTACGGCCTAGCGTCCACTTACCAGGCCAGGCCCAGGCACATCCCCAGTGACAGGAGACTCACGCCAGTCCGGGGGTCCACCCAGCCCCCACCTCCACTGTCCCGGGACTCTGGGCTCTTTCCGCCCTCACTCCGCTTCCCAGGATCCGCGGGGGCTCCCTTGGGCCCCGACTTCTTTCTGCTCTTCACCTCGGACATGTTAGGAGGCCCAGAAGATAGCAAAGCCGGGGCGGACCCTACACTTGCAGGGAGCTGGACGTGGCCGCCCTAGCCTCCGCTGGAAGCCTTGGTGGTGACCGCGTCCCCGCCCAGATTTAGCACCGCCCAGAAATCAGCCCTCTTTCTCTCCTGGCCATCCTCGCTGCTTCAAGGAGTCCTCCCACCTTCCAGCAAAGATAGATGTTCACCCAACCTCCTCCTCTCTCTGCGTTAATGCTTCAAGCCCCAAGAAATCTTAGCCGCCAGGTTCTGGCAAGCCGCGGGAACGCAGGGGGCGGGGCAAGGCAGAGCTCGCCGCGCCCAAAACCAGTCGCGCCCCCTTGGTTTAGCCACGTCCCCGCCGTGGGCTGGGGCGCGGGGCGCTTTTGCGCGCGCGGGCACAAGCCGGAGCGGGAGCGCGCGCGGCGGCGGCGGCCACCCTAAGCTGAGCTCGGGGTGTGTTTATTTGCATGCGCGGGCGCGCTCTGTCCGGCAGGGCGGGCTCCGCGGAATTTGACTGCTCCGCGGTCCCAAGCCGAAGAGGGGGTGGTGTGAAGTGGGCTCGGATGCTTTATACTAGGGCCGCAAAGGTGAGGGAGGAGTTTGGGTCGTCGCCTCCCCGCGGGGTCTTAAAGCAGACACCGTAGCGTCGGGAGTGGCACCGGGCTCCCAGGGTGCAGCTGCCGCCTGAGGGAAGGAGGAACAGTCTGAGTGGCCTTCCTTTCTTTGTGTCTGGGGTGGGGTCCACCGAGAGGGCGGCCCAGGGACCAGGCCTCACCTCGGCGCCCCGGAACTGTGTTGTCCGCCCGTGGAGGTCACGCCTACCTTTCCGCGGGTCGGAGGTCCCTGGGCGTCTTCAGGCATCCCGGGCTGCGGAAGCCCAGGTGAGGCACCTGGGACACTTGGACGTGTCCGGGGACTGCGCCCCAAGTCCTGCTGCCTTTCGGAAGTGCCCATTACCCTCTCCCAAATTTGATTACCAAGTCTGTCCCCACAGGGCTGCTTATTCCGGTAAGATCTTGGTGCAAAGGTTTGGGTAAGTTTGCGCCTCGTTTTTCTTCCCGAGCCGGTTCTTTGGTGGTTCTGTACCGATTTCAGGGGCTCAGAATAGGGGGACAAGGTATCTCCTCTACCAGGAAGAGAAATTATCTAAAGAGGAAGTAGTTGACCATGAACGGTTTTCCTGGATGAAATTGCCATTCTTTAGAAAGAAAAGTAGATTTTACATCTCTGAAGATTTTCGACTTTGCATTTTGATGTGGCTACAAAAGATGGGACACTGAGAATTCGTTCCGGGTATTTTCAGTTTGTGCACTTTCAAACTGAAGTATTTTTAATAGGGCTAGGAAAAGTTGGAAATTAGTTTCAGATTGTCAGAGTTCAGAGTGTCTATTTGCTAGGCAATTGGACATAATTTGAAAAGTTCATTTGTTTTGTCAAGTTGAGTTTTATTACTAAAAGTTAAGGGATGTTTTATGTGTAAATTGAGATAATAAAAACATTAACATTTAAAAAATTTTATGCTCATAACCTTTTCTTTTGTCAGTTTCATGCCAGGGCAGGGCATTCTGTGAACCTCGACGAACTTAGGCAAATGCTCTACTTCCCTATGTTTGCAAGTGCCACGTTTGGTGGCAGTTTAAAAATATATAGTCATTATCGAAGCTTAATGATTATTACTCCTTTTCTGTGCAATTTAATTTCTTGTGCTTATCTCTGTGTTTGCACTTAAACATCACATTCTAATTATCTCTTTCTTTTTTTCCCTACTATATTGTGAATTCCATCAGGGATATGATTTAAACTTTTCTGTTAGGGCCTGGCTCATGAGAGAGGCTCAGATGTTCATTGAATGAATACATTAATAAACACGTTTACACACTCCTTTAATAAGTACATTGGATAGAGTTCTGTTACTGTTTTAAAAACTTGCAAACATTCTGGTCTGGGTTGTATATCCATTAAAAAAGTTGCATTCTCTTTGAAATAAAGTTGGTAGAAACTTAGAGGATTACACTGTAAAAAGTATGATTCTTTCTTTGTGGTCTCTTAATCCAAGAAGTGACACCAGAGGGCATTTCCTGTTACTTTGTCATTCTTAGCAGCTCAGCTGAAACATTAGTGGAGTGAGCATGAGAAACGTGCTTACCATTGAAGATGTAGAGCTGATGCAGACCTTGAGTGAGAACTAATATTTAATACCAACAATGTTCTATTTAGTCTTATGCTGAATAAAGAAAACAGGAACTTTTTAAACATTAGGACTTAACTATGACCATCGTTTATAAATTTTTTAAAAGGAAGTTTTTTATTGTAAAAGTGACCATGTATATTGAAAAAATTAAGACACTATAGAACAGTACACAAAATAGATGGGGGAAAGGCCTTCAAGTCATGCTACGTAAAAGTAACCCAAACATGTTGTTGGGAACAAACCTCTAAAGAGCTCCCTGTGTGTTTACATATTGCCAGCACATCTTTTGTGCTGTACATGGGATCATATTTCTAATTTTTTCAATCAGCAATGTGACATTAGCGTCTTTCCATGTCTGTTCATGGAGGTGTGTTTTATTTTGAATGGGTATATAATATTCCATGTTATATACATACCCATTTTTAATCCATACTCAAATGGTGGGCAGTTTGGTTGTTTTCATTTTTCTTTCTTTCTTAAGCACTCTGTAACCACTTTTTTGTGGATGTTTTGCATGCACATGTGAATGTTTCCCCAGGGTAAACTCCTAGAAGTGACATTGCTGGGCTGAAGAGAATGCTTACTTTAAACACTTTTGTATCCTATATTACCTTCCAAGAAAGTTGCATCTATTTTGTACTCATCTCAAGTAACGCATAAGAATACCCATTTTCTCACACCTTTGAAGGCATTGGTTTTTGTCCACTTAAAAAAATCTTCACAAAAAATAATTTTTAAAATATTTTCTGATTACCAGTGAGGTATACATCTTTCATATCTTTGTTGGCCTGACATGTATTCTGATGTTTGCCTGTAGCTCATGGTTGACATCTCAGAGAGAGAAACATTTGAGGGAGGATGGATGCAAAAGCTCGAAATTGTTTGCTTCAACATAGAGAAGCCCTGGAAAAGGACATCAAAACATCCTACATAATGGATCACATGATTAGTGATGGAGTTTTAACGCCCTCGGAGGAGGAAAAAGTGAAAAATGAGGTAAAACCGTCTATGCTTTCTTTCACATTTTTAGAATTTATGCCTTGGTTGGTTTGCTGAGTTGGAGTATTGTCCTACACACCAAAAGGTTGTGGTTTCATTTCAGTTGAGTGTTCGATCCCCTCTTGGAATGCATATGGGAGGCAGCCTTTCAGTATTTCCCTCGCATTGATGCTTCTCTCTTCCCCCTCCTTTCTCTCTAAAAATCAATAAACATATCTTCGTGTGAAGACTAAAATTTTTTTTCTTTGAATTTATTTCAGAATTTGCACTGGTCTCTACTAATTTGTTGCAAACATATCGTTTGTATTATGCTAAACTTCTACTTTTTTTTTTAGCCTACTCAACAGCATCGAGCAGCATTGCTAATTAAAATGATACTTAAAAAAGATAATCATTCCTACATATCATTCTACAATGCTTTACTACACGAAGGGTATAAAGATCTTGCCGTTCTTCTCTACGGTGGCCTTCCTGTCATCTCTTCTTCCAATGGCAAAGATTCAGTTGGTGGAATAACTTCATATGGTTTGTATGCATAATACTTTTGACCAAATTGCTATGGCAGTGGCTACATTGCTACAGTTTTGTCTTATTCTAGATGGAGTCTGTTGAAGACACTGATCAGGTCACTGAAGAATGCATGTGAAAAAATTGTGTTTTCCAATCTGAATATTTTTACTTGCTTCTATGTTAACTCACTTTTTCTTCTTGCCCAGTGAGCTATCTACTACCAAGGTAATAATAGATATATCCTAATTTTTAGAGATAATAAGACAATATATAGGCCTTTATTTAAGTTCCTCAGTTCTGTGTTTATCAAGTTTATACATAGGAAAGAATAAAAATCTTTAGAAATCTGAGTTCTTGAAAAGAATTCTGTATTCCTCCCATTATATTCTCCTTCCCAGTCTTTAATATGAAAGAAAGAGATTGGAGTCAGAGAAGAGTAGGGTACAGGGAGATGTAGATTGAGATTTCCATTGTCTGTAGTCATCTTGGAAGGCCTGTGTTTGCTTTTATTCTGCTTTTTTTTTCTGAGAAATTGGTTGAAGTTAATATGCTAGCCACATTTTCTTCTCTTGGAAATTCTGAAGCCAAAGCCTCTCAGCCTTATTCTCGTTGGTTACTTATCATGATATTATTTGAGTAACCATATCAAAGTTTTATTCATACTCATTTTGTTTTGGATTTCAGTGAGAACGGTCCTGTGTGAAGGAGGAGTACCCCAGAGGCCAGTCGTGTTCGTTACTAGGAAGAAGCTGGTGAACGCCATTCAGCAGAAGCTCCTCAAACTGAATGGTGAACCAGGATGGGTCACTGTATATGGAATGGCAGGTTGCGGGAAGTCTGTACTGGCTGCAGAAGCTGTTAGAGATCATGTCTTCTTAGAAGGTAAGTTTTGATTATCATATGCTGCTGGCTAAGGAGATATTCTTTAGTCATTGTATTCGTTTCCTATTGCTGTTGTAACCAGTTACCAAAAATTTGGTGGCTTAAAATAACACAAGTTTATTATCCTACAGTTCTGGAGGTCAGAAGTCCAAAGTAAATCTTACTTGCTAATTTCA
The DNA here is from genome assembly GCA_004027735.1 of Carollia perspicillata. Classification (NCBI taxonomy): domain Eukaryota; kingdom Metazoa; phylum Chordata; class Mammalia; order Chiroptera; family Phyllostomidae; genus Carollia; species Carollia perspicillata. Next base: position 13,527 of record PVKM010001533.1, read on the forward strand.
AGGGATCGGCAGGACTGAGTTTCTTCTGGAGGCTCTGGGGAGAATTATTTTCCTCGTAGCTTCTAGAGGGGGCCTGCATTCCTTGACTCATGGTCCCTTCCTCCATTTTCAGAGCTGGCAGTGCATAGCATTTGCACATCTTTCTCTTTCTTCTGATCTTTGGGTCTCTTATCACATCTCCTTCTCAGACTTTAACCTTCTTGCCTCCCTCTTATAAAGGCCCTTATGATTATATTACCACACGGATAATCTGAGATAGTCTCATCTCAAAATCCTTAATTTAACTGCACCTGCAAAATCCCTTTTGCCATGGAAAGTAACATTTACAAATTCTATGGAAAGGGATGTGGACATCTTTGAGGGGTCATTGTTCTGCCTACCATAGGTATGATGAAATTTGAAATTTTATTTTCAACCTAGCCTTGTCACAGTGTGACTTGGCCAGCCAGGCAGGTAAATCCATATACTATCAGATGGCACTTATTATTACTGGAATTAAACTAGTTCCCTTGTATCTTAATAATCTAAGGGATTGTAGGGTTGAAAAAAGATCTTGAAAGGTTATATCCCTGCCTTTCAGGAAGTACTAGACTCAAACCTTCTTGTAAGTTGAGTGTCTGTTTTGGCATAGAGTGCTGTGGGGATGGAGATTCTTGGAAACTCAGTTCCACGAATTCCATTTCTGTAATTAATTTTATTAGTTGCTTGTCTTTAAAAATAAAAATCTTTAGTAATTTGTCTATTTTATGGTCAGCCCCAAGAAAAAGAAAAATGGGGAGTTGACTATAGCAACTGATAGGTTTTTGTAGGTGGGTGTCACAGAGTCGTCCAGTATCTGGTGATTGACCCTTCTTGTTTCAGGTATTCACGTACTCAGTAAATGTTGGAGAACCTCTTGGGGGGCTCCAGCACCACCTTGGGCACTGGAGATCCAAAAGGAAGGTGCAGTCTCTGCACCTAAGGAATCCATTTACATTCTAGCAGGGGAGACAGATATGTAAACAAATTATGATATATGTGATAAATTGAACAGCAGAAACAAGTATAAGGTACCAAGTTAGAACAAAGGAAGGACGTGTTATCTCTCTAGGAAAAGAGGATGGACAGGACAGGTTTCCTAAATGAGATGACTTAAATTTTTTTCATCATCACCTGAGGACGTTTTTTCATTGTTTTGAGAGAGAGGATGGAAGAGAGATAGGGAGAGAGAACCATCAGTGTGAGAGACAAGCATCACTTGGTTGTCTCCCACATGCCTCTGGACCTGGATTGTTCATACCAGGACTGGGCACTGAACCGCAACCTAGGTGCATGCACTGACTGGGAATCAAACCCGCAGCCTTTCAGTTATGGGACAATGCTCCGAAAAACTGAGCCATACTGACTAGAACTAAATGAGGTGACATTTTAGCTCCAGTTTAGAGGAAGAATAGAAGTTTGCCAGGCAGACTAGGTAGGGATGGGAGACTAGGGTAGGTGGGAAGGTAGTGGGTAGTTATGGGAATGGGGAAGGTCGTGCTGTGCAGAAGAGGATTTAGGGCATTTGACAGGGCTACTCCTGACCTTAACGAGTCTGGTAGGTTCTCAGGGTATTTGTCAGGAATAGTTGTATAGCTCTCTCAGTCTTTGGTTTCCTCTATTTATTACTGAGGTCAAGGGGAATTTAAGGGAAGTTCCTGACTTCGAATTGTTAATAACTTGTTTTATTTATAATACATAATTAGCCATTAAGACCCTTTATGAGGAGATAACAGGATGAATGGAATAAATATTAAACCTCTAAGAGACTTGGAAAGGTGGAGGCCAGGGCACATCTGTTGTACACAAGTGGCTTTGTACTTCAAGCCGTTGTCGGCAGTATCGGTCTTACTCTTGTTGGAAGTTGCCCAGTTCCTAAAGCCTGATTTCCCCCCTCTATTACTATAGAGAAATTTCCTCAGACTCAGCTCTATGCAAATCTCAGGGCTAAGAATTTATTTTTATTTATTTATTTTTACCTCTACTGCAAAGTTGATCACTAAGGATATTTCAGGGTGAAATTGGTTTGTTACTTTAGTACAAATGGGTTTTTCTTTAAATATTATGATGAATTTCCTATAAAACATACTTTTTTTATAGCATAAAGAGAGAGAACAGATTTAGTAAGCAATAATATACTCCACAGAACATGGGAGTGGGCCACCTCTGAGCAGAGATTGACCTAAAATATACATTTATAATGTGCTGATTTGGAGTTGAAAGTGTGCCCCTCAACTCAGTTTAAATCATTCTCAATAATTAAGGTATACTATTAAAAAATTTTTTTTTAGACAGAGGGAACGAGAGGGAGAAAGAGAGGGAGAGAAACATTGATGTGAGAGGGAAACACGGATTGGTCGTCTCTCGTATGCTCCCCGGCCAGGAACCGAACCTGTACCTAGGCATGTACCCTGACTGGGAATCCAGCCAGCAACCTTTTTCTTTGTGGGATGATGCCCACCTGAGTCACACTGGCCAGAGTTCTTGGGTGAAATTTTTTTAAAGATTTCATTTATATATTATTTTCAGACAGAAGGGAAGGGAGGGAGAAAGGGAAAGAAACATCAATATGTAGTTGTATCTCATACCACCCCCCACTGCGGACCTGGCCTGCAGCCCAAGTGTGTGCCCTGACTGGGAATCAAAGCAGTGACCCTTTGGTTCACAGGCTGGCGCTCAATCCACTGAGCCATACTAGCCAGGGGTATTGGGGTGAATTTTTAATTTTAGCAGTTACAATTAACCAACAACTTATGGAATTAATTACCCAGGAATCATGTTGTGTTAATTGTGTTCTTGGAATAGATTTTAACTATTTTGTTTTGAGAAAATGTCAAAGATTGTAGCAATTTTCCGGTGTGTAGGGAGCGTAATTCATATTCCTCATATTTTTTATGAGATCTTAAGTGCAGAAGATTGAGTTAATCATTTTTTAGTTCACAGTCCTTGCCATATTCAGTCTCTGTAAGCCCTGGCTTCTTGCTGTGTGTATTTTCTTTTAAAAATTTCCCATTCTCATTTCCCTTCTACTCCTCTAAGGAAAAACCTTCCTCCTGTGTGTCTCCTACACAACTACAATACTACTTCATTTCTGACACCACTGGTGTGGATTTTCCACACATCCAGCAATTCTTTAACACCATCTGGGTGTCCTACAATTTAAACTCTGTTCTGACACTATCTGGAGATAGCGTCAGATCCCACTGGTTAAGGGTTCAGTCTCACAAGACTGCCCCCCACCCCACCTTCTTTAGATGCCAGTCACAGTCCCAGATCATTACCCGTGCTTCTGACCAGAGGTTCCATCTTCTTGGCTTTGATTTTTTAAAAAATATTTTATTTATTTATTTTTAGAGAGAGAGGAAGGTAGGGAGAATGAGAGGAAGAGAAACACTGATGTGCGAGACATACATCGATCAGTTGCCTCTCGCACACCCACAATCAGGGACTTGGCCTGCACCCCAGGCACATGTCCTGACTGGGTATGGAACTGGTGATCCTTTGGTTCACAGGTCAGCACTCAATCCACTGAGCCACACCAGCCAGGGCAGGTTCGATTAATTTGCTATAGCTGCTTGCGAAACTCATGAAAACATTTTACTTACTATATCAGTGGTTTATTATAAAAGGATATAACTCAGGAATAGCCAGATGAAAGTGATGCCTAACAATAAAATATGTGGGAAGGGTGTGGAGCTTCGGTGGCCTCTCAGGGTGAGCTATTCTCTGCACGCTTCCTTGTAGTCAGCAGCCCAGAAACTCTGAGAACCCCACCCTTTTGGGGTTTTGTGGAGGCCTCATTTCATAGCCATGATTGATTAAATCATTGGTCATTGGGGATTGAACTCATACTCCAGCCTCTCTCCCCGACGTGTTAAAGAATGGAAGCTCTCTCTAGAATCTGTCTCTTATTTGCTCCTGTCCTTCCCAAGGTTTCCTTTGTGCTATTAGATTATTAACTGCTACCAGGATAAACCTCATATGAAAGTAGGATGGGATTAATTTTCTTTAAATAAACCGGCAGTTTTTCTTCTGATTAAGTTTGTCTGAATTATAGAAATCACTCTAGACTAAATTGCTCCCTCTTGTGCCCATAGTCAGAGTGTTTAGATCCCACCTGAAATGTGGAATTAATCTTCAGTATTTAATTGTCATTTTGTGGTGGTGGGATTTTTGCAGATCAGTAAGTCATTTGGTCTGTCTTTATTTTTAAAGCTAGTAGTGTTCTATTTACTTTTTTGCATATGTTTATAATGCTCTTGTTTATTAGTTTTAAACTTAGGAGAGAAAGACTTTAGGTAATAGCTACTTAAATTTAAATCTAAAGAATTTACTAGCTAGCTATATCAGGATACTTTCTTTGCCCCTTGTCTTTAATCCTGGAATGATTCAAAAATTTTTTTTAAATAGAAAGCACAAGTTAAAAAATAAAAAGAACTTTTAGGAGCAACAGGTAGTTTAAATTTTTGTTTTAAATATTACAGTTGTAATATTTTCATTTAAAAAGAAAAGAAAATTCTTTTCACTTGCCCTTTTCACCTTTCTTCTAAATTCTTCACCGCAGATATCATGGTTAACAGTTGAGAGTGAACTGTTTCAAACTCTTTCCAGTGCACTTACAAACACGCACACCCACAGAGCCTAGTTCTAACACTAGGTGGAGCCAGAAACTGAAACAGAAATCAGGGATTTTCCACTTTGTAACTGTTGATTCACAGTGAAGGAAGCCTAAGGGAACTTCAGGAAGCTTTTTACCTTAGTTATCCCAGAGTTCTCTGTCTCTTGGTCATGTGTTATGTTTTAGATTTTCTCACGGCAGTTACTACTCAGTACATGGCCAAATTCTGATCTAGGTCTCCTCCCTCGTTCCCAGCCTTTCTGCCATTCCCTGTAGACTTTACCCTCTGTGACCAGGAAACTCCTCGATGTCACGAACCCCTTCTTGTCATGGTTACCTTTTTGTCTTACTGAAACTGGGCAGTTCCCTGAGAGCACCACCTTTTCCATAGCCTTCTTCACTGGTGTGGCAACTTTTTTTCATTTATATCCCATACACTTTATCACCAGGAAATGGGTAGATGTTGTTCTTGTTCTGTGTTGCCTCATTCAAACTATTAATACTCTTTCCTCAGCTGAATTGTTTGTCCTTTGAAGCTCATTTCTTTAATCTTTCCCAGGTATGTACTCTCATTCATTAATCATTGTTTTTTTTTTATTTTGTTTTTAATGTACAAAGTCAGAGCTCATTTATTTTTTTTTACTAGTTTTTAATTTTAATTTTATTTATTTTTAGAAACAGGGGAAGGAAGGAGAAAGAAAGGGAGAGAAACATCGATTGGTTGCCTCTCACCCCCAACTGGGGACATGGTCAGCAATCCAGGCATGTGCCTTGACTGGGAATCCAACTGGTGACCTCTCAGTTCACAGGCTGGCGGCGCTGAATCCACTGAGCCATACCAGTCAGGGCTGGAGTTCTTAATTGTAAACTTGAGCTCTTCTTTTTTTGGCACACTTAGTAATTTTAATATCTCAGTGAATGAGTCATCCCAAACCTTGGCCTCTCATTTCCTTAAGTTCTTTATCGTCAGTGACGTTTTCTTTACTTCCCTTCAGCCATATGTTTCCTTGGACCTTGGCCTGAAGCCTGGTCCTTGGCACTACCAGAAGGGATACCACTTTTGAAATCTTGATATAAACATTCTGTTCTACGCTTTGCCTACCTCTGCCTATTCTGTTCTTTAAGTCCACTACTGCAGTTTTCTGACCTATCAAGAAGTATCCATTGATTCCATAATATCCTTATTATTTATCCTGTCAGTCTCCTCTTAGGCTTGGGTCTAGATTTTTATTGCCTGTCATTCGGTTGCTCCTTAGCACATACCCTTGGCTCTTAGGTTCTCTCCTTTTCTTGGGTAAAGCAGATTCCTTCTTTATCTTTGGAGATGGAGTAGGTGTTCGTTCTTACCCCCTGTTGCTCATCCAGATCATTACTTGCTGCTTTTTGCTGGAGCACATCGTCCAACTGAGTTTCAATTTATATTCATGCTTATAAACCTTGGCAGTTTTATTGTGTTTATTTAGTGGATGTATAACCATTGCATTGGGGTTTGTTGGGTGTAATCAGAAAACAACTTTACTCTTTTCCCTCATTGCCTGTTAAAAACTCTTCTCTGGGACTGATTCTTTGACTGACCTTGTAGAGGTTCAGCATCCCTAGGACACTTCAAATTTTTTAAAAAGTTTCATTTCGCCCAGGCCAAGTATCTCTATTGTTTAGAGTGTCGCCACAATATGCCAAGGTTGTGGATTTATTGCCAGTCAGGGCACATGCAAGAAGCAACCAATGAATGCATAAATAAGTAGAACGACAAACTGATGGATCTGTCGCTCCCCCCTTCCTCTCGTTCTCTAAAATCAGTAAATTTAAAAAAGTTTCATTTCAGTGATTAAAATGTCAAGCCCTATTTAGTACTCCAAACTTTCCTTATATATGAAGTTCTACCCTTCCTCAGTTGAGCCTGCCGCAGGCTTTGGAAGCCTGTAGGGGAAGAGGTGGTTCGGATGGACATTGCTGCGGTCTCCAGCTGTTTCCTGTTGCAAACTACACTGCCGTGACGATCCTTGTGGTGGAAGAACAGTTTAGAAGTTGAGCATTGAGGCTCGGGTTTTGAAATCCCATCTCTGCCTAATTAGCTGTGTAATGGTAGACAAATTACTCAACCTTTCTGTATCTCAGTTTCCTCATCTGCAAAGTGGGGCATAACAGTAGTGTCTGCTTGATAGTCTGTTGTGAGGATTAAATGTAGATTAATGTGTAGAACTATTAGCATAGTACTCAAAAAATGTCATGTCATAAGTACATCTTTGTGCATATATACAGATAATTCTTTTGGATGATTAAGTTTTTAAAACAATGATTTCTTTTTGTACTTAATTATTTCTTTTTTAAAAAAAGATTTTATTTATTTTCAGAGAGAGGGGAAGGGAGGGAGAAAGAGAGGGAAAGAAACATCAGTGTGTGGTTGCCTCTTGTGTGCCCCTTACTGGGTACCTGGCCCACAACCCAGGCATGTGCCCTGTCTGGGAATCAAACTGGTGACCTCAGTCTACTGAGGTTGGCACTCAGTCTACTGAGCCACACTAGCCAAGAGCATTACTTAATTATTTTTGAATACTGGTAAATAAATTGCCTTTGGTATAATATAACTCATTTATCTTTGTATCTGTTTTTTGCTTTTTCTTATACTTTTATGATCACGTTATAGAAATCTTTATGATTAATGCCACTGGTATGATCTAATATTGTCGTCCGTCATATTTTACACATAGGGACTCCTTTTACGTTTTTTTCTATCTGTGGGGAGCTGGTGTAGTATAGTCTATGAAGGCTTAAGATTTTTGGCTCCTGATACAGTGCTTGTTAGTTCAGAGCTTAATATGTGTAAGGTGCTCTCAGATCCCTATCTCTAAGAAGTCCCTTATAACCCTTTGCAGTTAACATAGCAAATGCACGTATTTGTTACCATTAATTTCTTAGAGCACCTCTAAAATAGGTAGAGTAGACAGTCATATTTCAGTATAGTAGATGAGACTGAGGCTGAGTGCTTTGCCAGAGATTGCATAGCTAGTCGTAGAGGCAGACTTGAACCTAACTGCTTACTTTAAGTCCCTGTGCATGAACCATAATGAGAGAGTTACATGTTTCTAGACATTATGGTTCTCAGTCAGAGGTGATTTTGCCCCTCTCCCCCAGCTGACACTGGCCCTGTCTGGAGACACTTTTGGTTGTCATAACTGGGGAGGGGGAATACTCCTGGAATCGAGTGGGTAGAAGCCAGGGAGGCTGTTAAACATCCTACAGTGCACAGGACAGTCTCTCAGTAATGAGTTGTCTGGGCCAGAATGTCCATAGTGTTTTGGTGGGGAAACTGTGCTGTAAGTGATGATTGATGACATAGGGCAAAGATTATGAAGTTTTGTTCGGTAAGATTTTTACCGATAAAAAACATGTTTACTCCAAACTTCAATGTCTTAGCTTCAGGCTGTAAAGCTCAGTAATATCCTACAAGTAAAAAAAAATTTTTAAAAAGGTTTTATTTATTTATTTTTAGAGAGATGGGAAAGTAGGGAGAAGGAAAGGGAGGGAAACAGCAATGTGTGAGAGGTACATTAATTGGTTGCTTCTCATGTGCCCCCATGTGGGGACCTGACCTGCAGCCCAGGCATGTGCCCTGACTGGGAATCGATCTGGTGGCTTTTGGTTTGCAGGCTGCCACTCAGTCCACTGAGCCACACCAGCCAGGGCATAAAATTTATGCCCTTAATCAAAAAAAGTTGAAGATATGATGAGATTGAAGATTGAAACAGATCTGCTGCTTATTAGTAAAACTTTGAAAGAAGGACTCCTGTTCAAAGGCCTTGAGTTTAATATTTTTTTCCCCTCACCAGATTGTTTTCCAGGGGGTGTGCATTGGATTTCAGTTGGGAAACAAGACAAATCTGGGCTTCTGATGAAACTACAGAACCTTTGTACACGGTTGGATCAGGATGAGAGTTTCTCCCAGAGGCTTCCACTTAATATTGAAGAGGCTAAAGACCGTCTCCGCATTCTGATGCTGCGCAAACACCCAAGGTACAGATGGTCGAATTTAGTTGGCGTATGAAGTCCCAATGAACCCTAACTACTGACACTTTGAGAGCATCATAACCTTTTCTCACTGTTCAGTAGAGGGTGTAAGAAAAAAACATTGTATTCTCTCTCGTATTAAAAAAAAAAAAGTGGCTTCCACTGGCCTAAAACCGCCGCTCTTCTCTTTGCCTCCTACCTACCACATCATCTCTTATGTACCATTGTAGGCTCTTAAGAAATATTTCTTAAGTAGGTGAGTGAGTGGTCTTTGCTAGAAAATGCAAGCCGTTACCTTGAATCCACTGTTTTTAATGGATTAACATTGAACAATAGAGATCAAATGGAGGCAACTGGTAAAAGACAGAGTCAGGAAGGCTTTTTCATTTAATGGGTTCCTTCTATTGTGTTGTCTTAGTTTTGGGGTGTACATGTAACTCTTCTATTTCAATGTACTTTGAGTTTGTTTTGATTATTTCATTAATTCATTCAACAAATACCGATGTAATTATGTGCCAGGCACTGTTATCAGCTGTTTCACAATTTCCACTAAGCCAGAAGGGAAGACGGCAGCTTAGTTGCTGCTTGTGTTAAGGGTATAATTGTGGATTCAGTCAATACTTTGATTTCCACGATCTAGCGGCCTTTGTTTTTACTTGTTCATTTAAGTAGCATTGGGTGTTGAGCCTGGGTCAGTGCTGCAAGCACAATGATGAATAAAGTGTCCCTTGGGAGTGTGACAGTAAATTGGGCAAGAATCAGATGATGGCACTGCTGCGCCTGATGATTGGTACAGGGATTCATATTTTGGGAAAAGCCTCCTTTAGATGATTACAATGGGTGCTCCCTATAGAGGGAAGCTCCCCTTTCTCTGGTGTTTCTCTCCTCTGAACCCCTTCATCATCTCCCCTTCCCCTGGGTCGTCACTGGTATCCATTTTCCTGGAGGAAGTAGAATTGAGACCACTAACCATTCTCCTTTTTCTTGTTCAGTAACTTCTCCCTAATCCTACTTCCCTTCTTTGCAAAATAAAAGTGATTTCTGTTTAGGAAAATACTGTAACCACCTTCAGATATATCAGACCATGGCTTATAATGCTAGTCATTTTTGGTTTGTACTTTTGCAATGTTCCGACCTGTGTACATGCCTAGAGTCTTTTTTGGTTGTGTTCAAAAGTAGTGTGGCATTAGGTGAAAATACTAGTGTGTAATTATGCTGTCAGGTTTTAGTTGTATTTTTTTCTCATTTGTTCTGGTGAGTTTTAAAAAGTTTTTGGAGAGACCAGTCAGGAATTGGCACAGAGATTTTTTTTCTCCATTATTTATAAACTGATTTCTTGGATGGAAAACACCCCACGAGTATATCAAATGGAAAGTAATCTTGCCAGTGCATTCTGTTGGGTCAGAACATATGAAATTGCTAGTTTTGTAGGTAAATGTGGTTAAAAAAATCATCGCTGTTCTATGATTCATTGTAATGCTAACCTCAGCTCAGTTCTCATTTGGTTTTGGTGCTTAATGACTGAATTGGAAAAAAGTCTCATTGCATGGATAGGTTCCAGGTAGCTGATTTCTGATACTTCTAGCCCTCTTTTCATAGTCCTTTAACTTTAATATGCATTGATTTCAGGTGGGAGGGATGCTTATTTTTTTTCCTTTTTTGGATCAATATATGGGGGTGGGCAAAAGTAGGTTTATAGCTGTGTGTGACAACCGTAAACCTACTTGTGCCTACCCCTGTATTGTGAAATGGATATCGCAAAGAAGAGAGGAAATTTAAAAAAACAGTGGCAGCATTCTCTTTTTTAAAGGAAGCTTAAAATGTCATTGGTGACTCAATACGGTTCTTTTAATTAGGTCTCTGTTGATCTTGGATGACGTCTGGGACCCTTGGGTGTTAAAAGCTTTTGACAATCAATGTCAGATTCTTCTTACAACCAGAGACAAGAGTGTTACAGATTCAGTGATGGGTAAGGATTATTAATTTACTTGTTATTACCTTTATGTTTTAACTCAGTTACATGTGAGTATGTGGCATACTGAATTACTTTCTATATCTTATGATTTTGCAGGTCCTAAATACGTAATTCCTGTGGAGAGTGGCTTAGGAAAAGAAAAAGGACTTGAAATTTTATCCCTTTTTGTTAATATGAAGAAATCAGATTTGCCAGAACAAGCTCATAGTATTATAAAAGAATGTAAAGGTATAGTTATTTATTCTGTGTGTGAGGGGGTTATAGAGATGTTAATTTATCCTGTTGTAAATTAAGTTAATGAGTGTGACAGTTCAGCATATGAACATCCAAAATCTTTGCTAGAATATTTAGTATTTTAGGTTTTTCTCTGATACCCTAAATGTAAAGTAATATTTTGTTATTCATTCATTAAGATAATATTAAATGAACACCCCCACCACGTTAACATGAAGATACGACCTCTGCTGTCAAAGAGTAAAAAATGTAGTGAGAATTTTAAATTTTTTTGGTTGGAATTCTATAAAAATAGTATTCTCATTTGATAAGTAAAAGTTGGTTAAAGTTAAACTTTTTACTTATTTATTTAATTTTTGCATTTGGAGACGTTATCCTTGACTCACTTCCCTTTTGTGGTATAAGTATCTTTTTTTTTTTTTTAAAGATTTTATTTATTTATCTTTAGAGGGGAACGGTTAGGAAGAGAAATATCATCAATGTATGGTTGCCTCTTGTGTGTCCCCTGCTGGGAACTGGCCTGCAACTCAGGCATGTGCCCTGACTGGGAATCGAACCGTGATCCTTTGGTTCGCAGGCCCGCACTCAAGCCACTGAGCTACACCAGCCAGGGCTTGGTATAAGTATCTTTAATTAACTTTTAAGTACTTTATTGAAGCTGTTAGCCATTTTTCATTTTTTTTTCAAATATTTCCCCCAGTTTTTTGTTTGCTTTTAAATTTCATATGTAGTCTTTTTGAAATACAGACATTTAAACTTTTATGCAGTCAAATCTATCAGCAGTTAAGATTACTTTTTCTGTTGTTGTTAATGCATGGAAATACCCTCTTTTTTCCCTTTCTACTATCAAGTAGATACTTGGTTTTGAGTTAATTGTCTTTTTAAAAAAATCTTAAACTTAGAAAAAATGCTTACTGTATTTTTCGGACTATAAGATGCACTGCCCCCGCAAAATTTGGGAGGGATATGGTGGTTAATGTTGCTGTTGAGTTCTATTTACATTTACATTGGTGAAATATTATGTTATTTATGTTATTAAATATTTTACCACATTTTTTGCTTCAAAATTTTTTTCCTATTTTCTTCTAGAACCTAGGTGTGTCTTACGGTCCGAAAAATAAGGTAATTTGTATACATTATAAAGCTGATGCATATCTGTACAATAAAGAAAAAATAGAAACTACTCATAATCTGATAATTACCAGTATCATGAGAGTATTTCTTCCAGTCTTTTAGGACATAATAAAACTTTGTAAAAATACTGAGATTATAGGGTGGTATACATAATTTAAAATCTTGTCCTTTTCATACAAGTCTTGACCATTTTTCCATGCCATTAAATGTCTTTTGAAAAAAATTTACCAATGGCATAATATTGTGATATACATTAATCCAGTCATTTCTGTTATTGTTTAAGGTTTTTCATTATTTTAAATAATTCTGTGATGAATATCCTTAAATGAAATATTTCTTATTTCTAATGGTTTCCTTAAAATAAATATTTTAAGGCTTTGGGAACCATGTAGCAATAAAATGATTCTTAGAGGTATTGCTGAAATGAGACAATGTTAACACATTGACTTTGTTTGTTTTTTTAGGTTCTCCTCTTGTAGTGTCTTTAATTGGTGCTCTTTTACGTGACTTTCCCAACCGCTGGGAGTACTACCTCAGGCAACTTCAGAATAAGCAGTTTAAGAGGATAAGGAAATCTTCATCTTATGATTATGAGGCCCTGGATGAAGCCATGTCTATAAGTGTTGACATGCTCAGAGAAAATATCAAAGGTTATTACAGAGATCTCTCCATCTTTCAGAAGGATGTGAAGGTGCCTACAAAGGTAATAGAAGGACCATGAATCCTCATCACTGGGTATTTATGGCATGTAACCTTTAATAAAGTGCCAAGAATGTTGTTACAGAGGATATGGGAAAGATAAGACCTGTGTGACTGAGGTGGTGGGATGGAAGGTCCCATTGCTCTCAGTCTCCATCAAGGGCTTGATGTTGAACTGGGGACGAGCTACTTGTTTCTCAGTGGCTCTAGTGAAGCTACGAAGCCTCCAACTTCTTTCTCTCTTTGTCTGTTCTATTCTATCTTGGGGAATGATTGAGCTCCTTTTTATGAAATAGAGATTCTTATTCAGGGCTTTGAGATAAGATTTTTTGGTGTGTGTTAACACCTTGTCTGCAGTCCTGGTCAGTGTACTTCTGTGGCACATTAAATGCTTAAAATGATTCCTAGGTGTTATGTGTTCTCTGGGACATGGAAACTGAAGAAGTCGAGGACATACTGCAGGAGTTTGTTAATAAGTCCCTCTTATTCTGTGATCGGAACGGAAAATCGTTTTGGTATTATTTGCACGATCTTCAAGTAGATTTCCTTACAGAGAAGAACCGCACCCAGCTTCAGGTACATGTACCTCTGTGCATTCTCTCTCTCTCTTCTTTATAAAACTCTATTTTGAAGTTAGTTTCAGTCACAGAAAAGTTGTAAAGGAGTACAGTTTCTGTGCCTGTGCCTTTCACTCAGCTCCCCGCAGTGTCACCGTCACACGTAACCGCAGTGTGGTGAGTCTACAGACTTCGACATCTGCCGCCTTTCCCCCTGGTGCCCTTTTTGTGGCCCAAATCCAATTCAGGGTTCCATGCTGCAGATGCTCGCCGTGTTTCCTTAGTTTTCTCAGCTCTGAAAATTCCTCAGCCTTCGTGATCGCTCATGGTCACTTGTGACCTGTTGACCTAGTTGGTTATTTTGTATAGCATCCCTTAGTTTGGGCTCCCCTGATATTTTTCTCCTGACTAGATCAAGGTTATGTAATTTTGGCAAGAATACCACAGAAATAATGTTGTGTTCTTCTTGGTGCATCGTATCAGGGTGTTGGTGTATATTATCAGTGAGGTTACCATTGATCACTTGGTTGAAGTGGTATCTAGCATTATCTTTACTGTAAAATCGCTATTTTTTCCTTTTGTAATTAATAAGTATGTTGTGGGGAGATTCTATGTACATTCTTAAGTAGCTTTGGAAGCTGGAGCTACTGTACTGTTTAGGCTGTGAAATTGTTCCTCTCCTCTGAAACGTGTCATCTGGGTTTCAGGATCTGCATAAGAAGATAGTCACTCAGTTCCAGAGATACCACCAGCCACATACTCTGTCGTTAGATCAGGAGGACTGCATGTACTGGTACAATTATCTGGCCTATCACATGGCTAGTGCCAATATGCACAAAGTAAGGTGACCCGTTTAAAAAGTAACTTGTTTTATCTCACTTTTATTTAGTCCTGTTCAGAAATTTTTATTGGGAAAAGTAGAATTACAGCCTATGTATTTTGTTTTTGTTACTATTTTTACCTGCAGCGATTTAAAAAGGTACCTTAGTAAAAAAAATAAATAAAAAGGTACCTTAGTAACTGCAATAAATGAACCACCCGAAGATTCACTCTGTTCTCACCAGTAGCTTTTCTTTATAGGCGGTGTGAGTTTGTTTTTGAGGTTAGAGAGGAAATGGAGGGTGGGGAAGTATATTCATTCATTCAACAAATATTTATTGAGTGCTCATTATGTACTGGCATTGTTATTCATTATGAGGATATGCTATAGCCACGAAGTCCCTCCTGTCTTTGAGCTTACATTTCGTGGGGGAGACCGACAGTGGACAAATAAATTCACACTATGCCAGGGGGTAGTAAGTACTCAGAAGAAGAAAACATGGAAGGAGGAAGAAAGCCATATGTGGGAGTAGAATCATGATTTGCTGATGTGTCTGACATGCACTACAACAGAAGGGTCAAAGGTGATTCAGGCTCGTGCAGTGGAAGGGTTAGAGTCAGTGTGTCTGTGGGTAGAGCAAGTATTTTGGGGGATGGGGAGAAGGTTAGGAGCTCGTTTTGAGTATAAGTCTGATATACATATTAAAACATTTAACTGGAAATATTGAGCATTTAGTTGGATATATAAATCTAGATTTCTGGAGACTAGGGACTAAAGATAACATTTGAGAATTATTAGTACCTGGATGACATTTGAAGTCATAACTCCCAACTACTAGAAATGTTAAAATTTTGGGAAACCATATGTACTTGAATTATTTTTCTATACTTAGGTACATTATTTCTTGATTACAAAAATGGTGTTGTAGCCTGTTTAATAATACACTTTATGTTTAATAATCTATATTGGAGTGAAGGTATTCCAAAAATATCAGTGCTCTAATTTATTTAACCAAACTGTAAGTGTTGAATATTAGGTTGTTTTCAGTCTTGTTGACCTTATGATGCTGTAATGAATATTCTTGGTTATCTTTGCACCTGTATTATTTCCTTTGAAAATTCCTTGAAGTGGAATTAATGGATCTATGAATTAAAAAAAAAAATAGAAAAAAACCCCAAACTTTTGATATGTTATGATAGTGTGGCAGGATTCAGTTTCTTCTCACTTTTTAAGTCTTTTTTTCCTCTGATGATGAAAGATAATGATTTATTTTCATTGGAAAAATTTAGAAAAACTAAAATAAGGAAATGAAGGTCACAATTAGCAACAGTTAATGCTTTTGTGGATACTTTTCTAGATCATGTTGTTGCTGCTGTATACACACTCGTTCTCTAAAACCAAAATGGGATCATAATACCATTGAAATAGTCTTATATCTTGTTTTTTTCCATTTAATGGTATTTCATGGTCATATTTTTATGTCAGTTTATATAGAGCAACATAATTTTTAAAGGTGCATACTGTTTCATTGTGTAGCTACATTATGATTAACCAGCTGATTGTGAACAATTAGATTGCTTAAACATACTCATCTGGTTATTTTCTTAGGACACATATTTATAAGTGTAATTTCTGAGTCAAATGGTGTGTGCAGTTGGAATTTTAATACAGATTGCCAAACTGTCCTGCAGAAGGGAAGGGCTGCTTTGATTTACATCACTGCCAATATGAGAGTCTTCATTTCCTCTGATTCCAGCCAATATTATTATCGTTTCTTTTATTCTTTAAAAATCTGATATTAAAAAATAGTAAATCTTACTGTTTCACTTTGATTACAGGTGAGGTTTTTGGCCATTTGTACTTTTTATTTTGTGAATTGGTTCTCATCCACTGCCTTTACCTATTTTTATATTGGGGTGTATATCTTCCTGTTTTTTAAAGTATTTTCTATAAAAATGAATAGTGAGCATTATTCATTTTTATTGTATTAATATTAACATTTATCATACCTGTTATAAAATTTTTTTCCTGGTTTATTTTTGCCTTAAATTTTATTTAGATTGTTTCCTACTATATTGAAGATTTGAGTTTTTATGTTGTTTAATGCACCACTATTTTTCTTTCTTTTGTTTTTCTTTAAAGATTTTAGTTTTTTTTAGAGAGAGGGGAAGGAAGAGGGAAAGAAAGGGAGAGAAACATGGATGTGCGAGAGATACATTGATTGGCTGCCTCTTGTAACTGGGGACCTGGCCCACAACCTAGGCATGTGCCCTGACTGGGAATCAAACCAGTGACCTTTCGGTTTTCAGGCTGGCACTCAATCCACTGAACCACACCAGCCAGGGCTATTTTTTTTTTTTTTTTTTTTGTATTTTGCTTTGGTGTTTTGTTTACAAACATTTTCTTCACCTCAGGCTTACAGAAATACCTTAACTTCTAGAATTTTTGAAGTTATTGATTTTATACTTAAGCCTTTAATCCAACTAAAATTTACTTTGAGCTAAGGTGTGAGGTCCATTTTATGTTGCTTTGGAACTATTTATGTGTTCCGTTTTGTCCTTAAATTTGAGGTATCTGCTAAGTTTCTCCCAGTAGTGATGGTAGACTTAAAATATTTTGATCTCTTTAACAGTCCTGATCTTACTTATTTATTTATTTATTTTAAAAAGGAACTTTGTGCTTTAATGTTTTCCCTGGATTGGATTACAGCAAAAACAGAACTCGTAGGCCCAGCTCATCTGATTCATGAGTTTGTGGAATACCGGCATATACTGGATGAAAAGGTATATAGTCATCTGAAAAATAAGTCCTGGAAGGACATGCTTTTTTGACATTTATTTCTAGGTTTAATAGTGGGGATGAGCAGAAGGGGTAAAGAGAGATGATTTTCTTATTTCGACCTTTGATTATGCTAACTGTTTTGTTTCCTAGCCCACTGGGAATGTGAATAGGATTGAAGTTTGAGAGTTGAAGTAAAGTGTTCAAGTATTTTTTTAAAAAGAATGTGTTAATAATGTAATACTTTGATAATAGGATTTTCATCCTATGTTTAAAGTTTGAAGAGGGTCACTCTATATTTGTTACCTAAATGGTTGGTTATTCAATGTTAGCTCATACAGAGAATATCTCATTTAAGCCTTTAAAGTAGCAAGATCACAGAAATAGAAAAATGTCAGATCTTGGCTCTGGTTATGTTTCTAAGAGATTTCAGTTTGTTCATAGGATTGTGCAGTCTGTGAGAATTTCCAGGAGTTTTTATCTTTAAACGGACATCTTCTCGGACGACAACCATTTCCTAATACTGTACAGCTGGGTCTCTGCGAACCGGAAACTTCAGAAGTGTATCAGCAAGCTAAGCTGCGGGCCAAGCAGGAGGTCGATAATGGAATGCTTTACCTGGAGTGGATGTAAGTAGGTTAGGAGAGACCAAAGGGAGCCCTGTTCTAACTGGATCATTATTTTTTCAGGTAGTGAATAAGTTCACTCTGGGAAGATTTAGCTACAGTTCTTTGGAAAAGACTGGAACTTTTAATAAGCATTCTTACTTATCAAAAAGTTTTAGAGAAGTAAGCATGGGAGAAATATACATGTTTCATGAGTCCATAGATGATTGCCTATATGGCATTTTGACTAGTCATTCTATAGATTAACACCAAATGCTTTACTTATTGTAATATAGCAAGTGGTGAAGAGCGTGGCCTTTGAAGCCGCAAACCTGTATTTGAGACTCAGTTCTGAAACCTGACAGTTTTGTAATTTTGAACAAGTTACAGGTTCCTCTCCTTTCTCATACATAAAATAGAGATAACAGTCCTTTGAGGTAAGTATTGTTTTTGTGAAGATTAAATGAGATATTGGATATAAAGCAATTAGCACATTGTCTTGCACATGGCCCTCATTAAACTTCCCCTGAATTCTGATTCTTCTAACTCCTAAAAAAGGCCATCCAGTTTTGCTTTTACCTTAACCTTATCAATTACTAAAAGGAAAGCTACGCTACCATCTTTTTAATGCCTGTTATTTACAATAGGCGGACATGTTATTCATTTTATCTTCAAAACAACCTTGTAAGGTAAATATTATTTGCCCTGTTCTACACAGGAGAAAATTGACCTATGAGAAAACTGAGGCACAGAGAGGTTGAAACTTGATTAAGCTCATGTGGCTTACTGAAACGGATTTAAACCCTGGGTCAGTGTAGCTTTATTTCCCTCGCTCTTTCTACATGCCGTGCTACTCTTTTTGTTTTCTTTTTCTCCCCCGCCACCTCCTGTGCTACTCTTTTTATTTTTTTTAAAGATTTTATTTATTTTAGGAGAGAGGCAAAGGGAGGGAGAAAAAGAGGGAGAGAAAAACATCAATGTGCAAGAGAGACGTCCATCCATTTGCCTCTTGCAATCCCCTCACTGGGGACCTGGCCTGCAACCCAGGCATGTGCCCTGACTGGGAATCAAACCGGTGACCTTTTGGTTCACAGGCCAGCGCTCAGTTCACTGACCCACACCAGCTAGGGCCCCCAGGCTAGTCTTACAGCTGGAAGTAATAAGTGAGAATGGGTGTCTTTTCACAATTATAATTTATATCTGCATTGAACGTTAGGTTGATGTCAATGATCTCTAAAGCTCTGTCTCTCCCTTTTGAAATAAGTCAGGTTGCTATGGCCGATTCCCCTTATTTAGTTTACTTCACCAAACATTTGAATTTCTCTAATGTGCTAAGTAAGCATTATTACTAAGTGCTAAGGTTCCTTTTTGCTCAATCCTTGCACCCTTCCTTTAAAAAAATTCTTTATTTTCAGAGAGAGGGGAAGGGAGGGAGAAAGAGAGGAAGAGAAACATCGATGTGAGAGAGAGACATTGGTTAGTTGCCTCTTGTATGGGCCCCAGCCAGGACCAAACCCGCAACCAAGCGTGTGTTCTGACCCAGAATTGAACCAGCCATCCTTTGCTTTATGTGATGAAACCCAACCAAACTGAACCACACTGGTCAGGGCAAGGAAAGAGTTTCTTAAAAAACTTTTATTTAAAGTTAAAATTTATTTTTTTTTGTTTATTTTATTTTTATGGTCCTGATTTTTAAAAAATCAGACAATATTAGAGGAATGTAAAATGAAAAGTTTAAGACTACTCAGCTTATCTCACCTTCTGACTTCCCAGAGTTAACCACTTTCAAACACTTTCTGGGGAAGAGGTTTTACTTTCCCTGGAAGCAGCCCCCTAACTCCTTGAGGCTAGGTTAGATCTATCTAGATTCTAGACTTGTTTACCCCTGTGACATCATTGTCCCATTTATGGTGATTTTCTGTTCACTTGCTTGTGTCCCATAGTAGTGCATGCGTTCTGAAGTATAGAGTTGTGTGGAGGTTAAAATAGCAGGCTGGCTCTAGGCTGCCTGGACTTGAATCCCACTTCTGATATTTATTAGTTGTGTGTAACTAGGGAGAGTTACTCAGCTTCACTCACCTAATAGTACTAGTTTATGGCATTGTTGTGAGGATTAAATGAGATTGTGTGGGTCTACAAACATGCACACATTATGTAGTGTGCCTAGAATAGTACCTAGGTCATAGGAAGTGCGCAATAAATATTAGTTGTTGTTATTAAGAATGGCATTTTGGCCTTTGTGGGTATAGCTCAGTGGATTGAGTGCGGGCCTGCAAACCTAAGGATCGAGGTTCAATTCCCAGTCAGTGCACATGCCTGGGTTGCAGGCCAGTTCCCAGAAGGGGACGCACGAGAGGCAACCATACATTGATGTTTCCCTCTCTCCTTCCCTTCCCCTCTGAAGATAAATAAATAAAATCTTTAAAAAAAAAGAATGACATTTTGCCTATTACCTGGTCTCTATAGTTAGTATTCTCTAGAAATTTGTGGGAGATTGACTGAATTCATGTTTTAATTAGTGGCTGAAATAGAATTTTGATACTTGATTTGATAATAAATGGGCAAAGTTTTCTTTTATAAGTTATTGTTTATTATTTTTACTTTTTTATGCTGTTTATTTCTTTCCATTCTATCACAACTTAATTTCAATCCAGATTGTCTTTCATAGAATAGTCATTCGTAGCTGTATTTTTTTAATTGGGTTTGACCAAGTCGTATTCTAAGAATGCTTTTTTCCCAGACCTGGGAAGCCTTTTTTTTTTCTTTTAAAGAAAGATTTTAGGTTGGTTTAAGCTTAATTTCACTGAGTTTCAACTTTGAAAGAAATTATGTTTTCATGAATTCACTTGTCATTTAATACATTTTGGGCATCTACTATGTGCCCATCATGGATAGGTCACTTTCTGAGTTTTGTTTGGGGAATTGAGTAGATAGGTCAAGGGGAAAGACAGAGTAGTTTCTTAATCTAATTCTCTCACCTTTGCTAGTAACGTAACTTGTTTTTCTTCCAGGCTTGTATCACTCTAGTTCTTATAGTTCTTTGTTTTATTACTTTCAGTAAAGTGTAATACCTTCCAGGCAAGGGCTAAGTCTGATTTACCATTGTGTTTCTTTTTTCTTTTGTTCTGTCTTATGGGTGGGTAATTTTTTATGCGCCTGTATGCGCCTGGCACTGTTTAAAGCAGGTATCATTACTCCTATTTTACACACGAGGAAGGAAAACTTACTAGGTTAAGTCATTTGCTTAAGTTTACACACCTAATAAGTAGTAGACGTGAGGTTGCTTTTTAAGTTTATCTGACTCCTAACCTTTGACTGTGTAAATTAGGCATGATACCATTTAATATATATACCTGTACTCAAAGTGACTGACTCTGAAAATCTGATACTGTTCGATACTTTTCTCATTTTAAGTGTACTTTAGGGTCCTTTACCCTTTAGCCCATGAGAAATAATATTATATTTATACCTGTGGGACAGTTAATATTCAGTAGATTAAGTTACAGAGAAAATTATGTTGCTTTAGTTTTTCCTTTTCATGTGAGAATGGTAGTCAGAGAAGGGCAGTTACAAAGTACACCATCATAATAGCGGGGGTAGTGTCAGACTTGAGTTAGGAAATGAGCTTCATTTTGCTGCCTTCCTTTTTAAAAAATAGGGACTTTTTTGAGGGTTTTCTTACATAGTGTTTTTTCTGCACATATTATTAAAGTATCAAAAGAAAATACAAAGTGACATGTATTTGATTAACTAGATTTCTTCCAACTTAGTGACATTTATAACACATGACAGGTTGCTTGATATAGGGTAGCACTTTTCTTAAAATGTCAGTTTTGTTATATTATGCTTTTTCTCTTTACATGATCTGTGCTGTCATTTACATGTTGGTAGTTTAAGAATTTTTTATTTTTGGAAATATAACTAAGTTAAAAGACAGTTTATTACTGAAAGGAAAGAATTTTGCTTTTGCTCTCATTTATTGGGTTTCTGTTCATTTTCCCCTTGTCCTTAGAAACAAAAAAACCATCAAGAAGCTGTCCCGCCTGGTTGTCCGCCCCCACACAGACACTGTTTACCATGCTTGCTTTTCTGCGGACGGTCACAGAATAGCTTCCTGTGGAGCTGATAAAACCTTACAGGTAACATCTCTCCCGTGGGGAAAATCAAAAAGGACATGCTCCCAATACTGTGCGTGTTAGAATATATTTAAATCCTAAAGTTCAAGTAAATTGCACATTAGAAATAGAGAAACCCAGATCTCTGGAACATTTTATGAGGGCTTTCTCCAGAGATTTTAAAGATATAGCTGTGTGTTTTCATAATTCTAAACTTGCCAGGCGACGTAGAAGTGCCTTGTACCCTGGCAGTCGGCTAGCATCGCCCAGGTGCCAGCTAAAGGTAGTGAGGAAATGATAACTGTCGGAAGACGTAGGGCTTCCCAGCTCAGTGAACAGGGCTCCGACTAAAGAACAGTAATTAAGTAGAATACCTCTTTTATTACCATCCCAGGCATAGACTTCTGACAGTAAATGGAATTGGGCTAGGTTATTTCCAAAGGTGCTTGAAGGAATTTCCTGTAAGTTCTCATTTGCTTTCAGAAACTATGAATGAGTACTTTTCTTTAAACTTGTGCTCTGACTTGATTTTGAAGGTAATCAGGGTCAAATTAGTTAAAACTTATAATTAGAATAGCTTTAGTCTTTGTAAGATCATGACTGTAACCCTTGTTTCTATATGTGTGCTTTATTACTAACTTTATTAATTTTGGCCCTTTGAGCCCCAGAAAGAAATTATATTCCATGAAATATTTTCTGTTTCATTGTTGAGAATTTGCCAAACTATTCTCAAGAACTGAAGCTATACCCTGTTAGTTCTTTTTATTAACATTATAAAATTTAACAATGGATAGTTCTGTGTTTATGTTAAAGCATGTGAATTGCGACAGAAATTCTGATTTTTGGAGTCATTTTGCCGAGATTCACTGCTATTGCAAAATAACAGTAGTTAAGAACTTTTAAGGAAAGATTTTTATTGAGTAATGGTTTATGGTTAAGTGGTATACAATAAAAAAGATTTTATTGTTGTTTGTATAGGTGTTCAAAGCTGAAACAGGAGAGAGACTTCTAGAAATCCAGGCTCATGAAGATGAAGTGCTTTGCTGTGCATTCTCTGCAGATGACAAATTTATAGCAACCTGCTCAGGGGATAAAAAAGTGAAGGTAGGGAAACATTTTCCCCTTGAGTTGTAATCACCACAGAATTCATTTTTTTTTGTCCATAATGGAGGGGCCAGGGTAAATAGGGTTAAAGGGTGCTTACCTGTTCATCCACTAACCTAGGCAAATCAGTTTTTCTCCATTATAAAATAACACTGTCTGAAAACTCCCTGTTTTTAAGCTCCAGCAAAAATACCTAGGTTGATTAGTTTGAGATATTTACTAGGGAGCTGGGAAAAACAATTACAAATTAATAAATTTGCCTGTCATCTGTCAACTGGTTCGTGGGTTATGTACCAGTTGAAACCTTTGAGTGCACAGTGATTGAAAGTGTTGCCGCACAAAATTATTATCTGAGATTGGATTCTATTGTAAAATATATAATTTGTGAAGTGCAGCCCAATTTCTTTTTCCTTTATGGACTGGCTTATATTCAGTGCAAAACCAGATGGATGGACAAATTTATAAAGTATTAGGTTACTAGTCTAAAAAGTAAATAGAGAAAAAAATATAGGATAATTTTTTAAAAAGATTTTGTTTATTTATAGACAGAGGGGAAGGGAGGAAGAAAGAGAGGGAGAGAAGCATCGATGTGTGGTTGTATCTCGTGCACCCGATACCGGCGTCCTGGCCCACAATCTAGGCATGTGCCCTGACTGGGAATTGAACCAACAACCCTTTGGTTTGCAGGCCAGTGCTCAATCCACTGAGCCACACCAGCCAGGGCTATCAATATAGGGTAATTTTTATCTTTTTTAAAAAAATATTTTATTTACTTATTTTTAGAGAGAGGGGACAATAAGGAGAAAGAGTGGGAGAGAAACATCAATGTGTGGTTGCCTCTCACGTGTACCCTACTGGGGACCTGGCCTGCAACCCAGTCATATGCCCTGACTGGGAATCAAACCGGCAACCCTTTGCTTCACAGGCCCGTGCTCAATCCGCTGAGCTACACCAGCCAGGGCGGGTAATTTTTATCTTTGTTAATTTTCCTTTTTTGTCTTTTGCCCCTAAATTTGGCTTTTAGCCAGAGCATTTATGCAGAATTTAAGAGAAACTGAAGTCCAGGGTCATGTTTTATGTGATAAATGGAGGGGATATTTCACTTCAAGCTTTTTACAAAGAGTGCTAAATCTCTCGAGGTAGGGTGGGTGGGCCTTAGTGGGCCTGGGAACAAGACAGCTGGCTTGCAAGTTTTCCTGGAGTTTTTACCCACTTGAAGAGGGCTCTGGAGTGTCCAGACTAAATTGAGATCTTGGAAAAATCTACTTCTTGATATATTGGCTCCCTTATGTGATTTTACAAGCAACTAGTTAATTTATTCTATAGACTCTACTCCGAGTGAGGCATGGAGCTGATCACTCTGAGCAGTACCAAAGTCAAAGTTATATGGATTAAAAGAAAATAATACTAAGTTTTTGTTTTCTAAGAATTCAAAATTTAAAGCAAGAGGCAGAAATTAAAAGAGCTTCAAAATAAAGGAAACTCTCTGGACCTCTGGGGAGTGCTCTGATGAGATAAAAAGGAAATGCTGTGGGAGGGACATTAGAACCTCTGAGAAGTCCAGAGCCCTGTGAAGATTTATTAGGTAATTTATTTCTTTTCTTTGTTGTTAGATGCAATAGACTGCTTAGTTGTCTTATGTAGCAATTAGATGGTGATTACTTTTTATTGTGAACTCAATACTGCAGGAGGCTTTATATTGTACACTTTCTCATATTTACATTATCAATCTCACACTACAATTTGTGAAATAATTATTGACCTCATTTTTCAGATGAAGAAATAGGTTCAGAGATGAAGTCATTTGCCCAAAGTCATACTAAGACCTAATGGAGGAAGGGTTGAAAGCTAGGCTTCCCTCAGAATCTAAAACCTTTTCATTGAGCCATCCGCCTTTACTTACTTTTTTGATACCCCGAAGTCACCAGAACTCTTAGCATGTCCTTTATCTCCTTTGATACCATCTTATGTAGGACAGGTATAAGTATCCCCATTTTACAGAGGAGGAAACTGAGGTGCAGGTAAGTTAAGGGCTTGACCAAGGACACACAAGTTAAAAGGGGTACAGTCAAGTCTTAGATATTGTCTTTCCCAGCTGAAGTTCAATAGTCCATCCCAATGTAGCGTTTCTCTGCCTGCTTTGATTCATATGGACACCTGAAATCTTGCCCTTGAAGAATGTAATGTTCTCAGGAGATTCCAGTTATGCTATAGGAAGACACGTGTAAATTTGCAAGTAAAGTTAAAAAAAAATCTTGGCAAAATATTGACATGTTTTGGGGAAACCGAAGGTATTCATTAGCATCATGTCCAACTGGGAACATCTGGCAAACAAGATGGATGATATCCACAAAGCTTTTTCTTTGTTTTATGGAAAATAAGGGATAGTTGTAAATTTTGTTCTCTATTCTCTTTAGATTTGGAACTCTGTGACTGGGCAACAAATGCACAGCTATGATGAACACTCAGAGCAAGTCAACTGTTGCCACTTCACCCACAACAGTCATCCCCTTCTCTTAGCCACTGGGTCCAGTGACGGCGTCCTCAAAGTAAGTGTGGATCGTGGGAATTACGTAGTTTTGTAGACACATCAGAGCATCGCCTTTGATTTTCTCATATGTTGTATTCATCAGGGCTCTTCTGGTTGCATAATACAAATTTTCATATTAGCTGAAGCAACAACAACGAAGAAGATATTACTGACTGATGTAACTGGAAAGACTAAGGGAAAGACTAGGGGGAGCGTAGCTTCGGGCAGAGCTGATTCCTAATGCTTAAACTATGTTCTCAGCCTTGAGTTCCCTCTCCAGGTCTAGATGCTGCTTCCTTCTTTGTTGGTTCAGGAATGTTCTCTCTATGGGACAGGAAGTGTGACTTTTCTCAGCTTGGCTTATATAGGCCTTATAGCTCATACGCACAGAGGAAGAGAAACTTGCTCTCCACATAATCGCAGAGGAAGAGAAACTTACTCTTCCCCAGATCCTGTAGATTTAATTTCAGAGGAAACTCTAGTTGACCTGGTTTGGGTTATATACTCATTGCTAAAAAACCCTACTGGTCAGTAGGACGGAATCCGTGGATCGACAAAGGGTTGCAAGTTTAGTCATGCAGAAATCGGGCAGATGAGGGGAGGTCAGCTTCACTTGAATTACAAGCGAGGTTTGATTCAGAAGAGAGGTTTTATTATCTGAAGAAGGAGGGGAAAAGGTGCAGGTAGGAAAAAAATGTAAAAAATAAAACAAAAGCCAAAATCAAAAATAGATATTCATTTCACATGTTTGATAATGCTTTATAATTAAAAATTATACAAGATTACCTTTTTTTCACTTAAGTGGCATTCTCAAGATAGCTAGATTACACTTTTTTGGATCCCAGAAATATTTGCTAACTTCTTTTGGATTCTTTTTGGCTTGGTCTGTGCCCTTTATTTTTAAATGTCACACCGTTTTTGTAATGGGATGTTGCATATTACTTATTATAGAGCTGAGTAAAATATAATAATGACTCCAAACTACGTCTGGAAATATCAGCAATTGTTCAGTTACTTAGTGCTTAGACTGAAAGCCCAGGTGAGCCTCTGAGCCCCTCAGTAGATTGAGGCGCTGGTTTAAGAGCTGCCCCATCACTTGTTCATCACAAATTTACCTTGTAATGTTCTCAGTCTTTGTGTTTGACATCATTATGTTATTGTGAATTGAACATCTGCCTGTAACTGAAGAAGTTTAAATGAGAGGGAAGAAAGAACTTCACAGTATTTTTAACTTTTCCCCATTCAGTACTAGTTTTTTAATTATCTTTTTATCTTTCTCAAATAGCTCTGGGATTTGAATCAAGAACCTTGTCGAAATACCTTGTTAGGCCATAACAATTCAGCCAATCACTGCAGATTTTCACCAGATGATAAGCTTTTGGCTAGTTGTTCAGCTGATGGAACATTAAAGGTACGCTTTTGTTCGTTATTAAAATAGGTTGTAATTTTATGGCCTTAGGATTGGATTATGGAATTAGGCTTCTGTTTTTCACATTTCTGCAGGAAGAGCTTGAACTTCCAGGAGCATATTTATGTAACCGTAGTTGTTTATTACAGTGATTGTTTATTAATGGTTTACTATCTCATGCTTTAAAGTTCATAATTTCGAATTCTTAATTTTAAGCATGTGTTTCATTTTATAACTTCATAAAATCTTCTGAGATCTATGGGGGTCAAATTTGTAAAGGTCTTGCTTTTTTCTTTTCTTTTAAATATTTTATTTTATTTTTAGAGAGAGGGGAAGGAAGTGAGAAAGAGAGGGAGAGAAACAGCCCCCTACCGGGGACCTGGCCCCTATCCCAGGCATGTGCCCTGACTGGGAATCAAACCGGTGACCCTTTGGTTTGCAGGCTGGCACTCAGTCCACTGAGCTACACTAGCCAGGGCAGGTCTTGCTTTTATTTATCATTTATTTATTCTACCTTTTATGTTTTTATTTACCTGTTTTTGACAAGTCATATTGGGGAAAAACCCAGAGCTAAGGAAAAATGCTTATTTAAGCCCCCTGGAATTATAGTTCTAAAAAAGAAAACCCTAAATACTTTCTCCTTAAATCTTTTCAAAAAATATTTTATTTATTTATTTATTTTTAGAAGGGAAGGGAGGGAGAGAGAGAAACATCAATCTGTTGCCTCTTGTATGTGCCCCGGTTGGGGGTTGGGAGGGACCAAACCCTCAACCTAGGCATGTTCCCTGACCAGGAATTGAACCCATGACCTTTTGGTTTACTGGAAGACTCCAACCAACTCAGCCACACTGGCTAGGACTACTTAACCCTTTTTTTAGCCTGGTCCCATCTTCTCTGTATTCCCTTGAAGAGTAAAATGCAGTTTTATTTTTAGTCTTCATTTTTTTTTAAGTCTAATGTTCTTTGGATTTGTGTACCATCTGTGTGAATTTGTATGCACTCTTTACTCTTTCTGTTTTATCACCTGTGTTCATGCTCCCCACTGACCACCGGTATTTTCTTTTTGAAACTGTCATTTGACATCAGTGTTTCTTCTTTCCCTTTTATCTCTCTAACCCCCTTCTTTACCTCGTTTTCCTGCCCACTGAAATAGCGCCGTTCCTCTAACATCTAAGGTTGACAGCCACTTCCAACACCTGCCTTCCCTCCCAGTTCATCCCGTCTCGTTGGCTTCAGCTCTTATCCCTTCTCTGAGTGACTTTTGGATGGTTATCTCCAGCCCTTGTTTCTCTTCTGTGCTGTGTCCTGATCCCTAACCGCCTGCCATTTGTTGTCTCTTAAATAAAACTCCTTGCTTCATACTTTCTGTGCTCCAAACTGAACTAATTTTTTTTCTCTCTAAACCTGACACACTTTGGGGGACGTCTGTGTATTTCAGGATTTTGATTAGATCAGAGTTTGGGACTTAATGTCATTCTGACTGAGCCATGTAGTGTATGATGAATATTTTTACTTTGTCATACAACTTTTTGTTTTCTTTGTGAGTCAGTGCGTAGTTCATTTAACATTGTAGTTTTGTTTTTTCATTCACTTATTTTTTTGTATATGTGCTTATCTAGACCAGTTTGTCTTCAAACTATCCCTTGTCTAAATTACTTCTTATATCATTCAAACTTACCAGGTATTTGTTAGAAATAACTTTCTTGGAGGGTTTTGTCTTGCTCCATTCTGGTTGGTGATACTGAACCCAGTGTCCAGCTGTCCTTCTGGGATCTCCCTTTACTATCCTGAGAATTCCTTTTGTTTTTCTCTTTCGTTGAAACCCTTTTTTCCTGGATTTCTTGTCTTTCTTAGTTTATTTTCTCATCTTGGTGGATAACTCCTCTATCTTCCTAAGAAAGAATCTTTTGGGAGGTCAGTTTTAAAGACCTTGCCTATCTAAAGTACCTTTTTCTAGCTTCATACTTAATTGATAGTTTTGACTGCATACAAAATTCTATGTTGGAAAGAATTTTGCCTTAGAATTTTGGGGACATTGCTCCTTTGTATTCTAGGTTCCACAGTTGCTCTTGATAACATTTGAAGCCATTCTGTTTCATATGAGATCTATTTTCCTGTATTGAAACTTTTAAGATCTGTCCCCAGTATTTTTTCTTTTTAAAATGCTATGACAGTGTGCCTCGGGTTGGGTTTATCTTCATGTATTGTGCTTGGTACTTGGTGGCTTCTTTCAATTTGGAAACTCCAATTCTGGAGATTTCCTCTAAATTATTTGATCTGTTTTTTTCTACTTTCTCTTCTGGGAGTATCTGTTTGTTTTGGATGTTTTCTTATTTTTTCCCTCTCTTTCCTTCTTCGTACGTTTGGCCTACTTTCTGGAAGATTTCTTTAGCTTTATTTTCAATCTTTCTATTGAGTTTTAAATTTCTGCTGTCATATCATTTAAGAACCCATTCTTAGGACCAGTTCCCTCTTTAATATTATCCTTGTTTCATTTGTGCAATATCTTTTATCTTTTGTAGGTATTAATAGTTTTTTTTTGAAGTTTTTGTATTTCTGTATACTTGTTGTTCTTTCTGTTAGTTTTGATTTCAGTCTCCATTTTAGAGATATATTTGGACATCTTTATTTCTGAGTACAGCACCCATAAAGTGATAGGAAATTGTGAACCCTATTGTGGGTTTCCCTGTAGGGTTATCTGGCTGTCATTTTCCATGGTGAACTCCTGATGTCAGGCTCTTTAGGTTTTTTTGTGTTGATCTGGTGGGGTAGTCAGAGAAAAATCTTCCGTCTCCTACCTGTAGTGTGTAAGTCTGGCAGAGCTATCAGCACTTGGACTATAGGCTCTCTCCAGTTCCCTGTTGTCAGAGTGGTGACCCTGCTGTCAGTTGTGTTGGGTGTGGAATAGCCCTCTATTCTTCAGCCAGAGCAGGGCCATAGCAACAGGGGTTGCACAGTAGCGGAGGGTGTTTGAAGGGACTTCCAACGATTCCTCCTGATTAACTCCACCTTTTCCAGAAGGTACCAGGTGCAGCACTGGCTGAGCACTTTTGGAATTCCATGGTGTGAATTGGGTCAGTTTGTTGGCTTTCTGCGCTGTGGGCTCAGGATTCAATTTTTAGGAGTCTCCTTAACTCTTTCTGCTTTTTAGCCTTTATAGTTTTGTTGCTGTTAAGTCTTCCCTCTTCCTCCTCCACCCTGTGGCCTGTGCCTAGAGAGAAATTCACTGTTGTCTCACATGGGTTTTGGGAGGGTGTGGAGATGAGTGTGTGTTTCATCTCCACCCTTAACCTGAACCCTATTTCTTCTCCACTCCCCTGAGCCTGAAACATGGGAATTAACTGTCTTTTCACCTTCATTGTATTTATCGGTCACTTACTGAGTGCTTATTACATACTAGGTATTTGGATTTTAAACACTTAAAAAATGTGTAATTCCTGACCTGAAGTTGTTTAGCATCCAGTTGGGAAGGAAGGGCACTGATGCACACACCATGAAAGTGGTCCGAGTCTGTAGAAGGTGCTCTGAGAGCAGATGACTCTGTGGGGAAGTAAGTTCAGGCACCTGATGCTGCACCCACGCTGAACTTGTTCTTTCTTTTCCTTGTCCTTGCTTTCCCTTTTTGTACTTGAGCATATCTGGCCTGGAAAACTCCAGGTCCTAGAGTTTTCCTCCTTTCTTCATGGTGTTGAGATTCTGTTCATTCTAAGGTGGTGTAAAGTAGGCTAATCTTCAGGGAGGAGAGTGAGCTGGCCACCTCTGCGAAGCGTGCCTTTGAGCCCGCAGCTTGGGGGTAGCATTCCACTGTGCTGGACCTTTACCTCTCAGATGGCATGTCTGATGTATCTGGTGTTAAAGCCATCTCTGTGCTTGTCTCACCTCCTTACTAGGATGTAAACTCTGTATCTGACTTATTGATACAGTCTCAGAGTGACTAGCACAGTGGTTATGATGTATTTAAGATGATAAACATTTGCTGTGTCCATTCAAATCAAATTAAGACTTCTCCAACTCAAGAGAAAAAAAGATTAAAGTTGTCAGGGACAGGATTTTTATTTCATGTGTGAGTATTAAAATGTGACCGTAGAGCACTCGCAGCAGGGGACGGACTTTATTGCACTCTTGGTGAGAACTGCCTTGTTGTGGCAGCTTTCCCAAAGTGCTATTAGCCAGTGTCGTTGGCTGGCTCGCACTGGTACAGTGATGCATAATAAGCAGTGGTCCTGCAAAATGATGTTGGATGGCAGCATTTCAAGGTCAAAGCTTTTACTTTCTGAGAGGATGGAGAACTGTAAAATTATTTCCTGCCTTGAATAGCTCTATAATCTTCTAGGCATTTTGTTAGGCTATCATGTCGATAAACATGTGTTTTTTAGGCCCTGATGATAAACCGTTTCAAAGTGCAAGCTTTATTTAGAAATTGCCATTGGAACCATACAAGGGCTAGGGTGCACGAGGGTCCCTAAATACAGTGCAGTGACTTGCTTAAAATGAAACACTGTCACTTGGCCCCTCGATGTGTAGCATTGCATCACTCCTTGGAGAGGAGCTAGAGTCAGGTCCAGAAGCAGAAGATGCAGTTTAGACAGATGTAATAAAATTGAGCTGTATTAGTTTTATTTTTCTTTCTTATATCCAGGCAATAGTTGCTTTGTTTTTCATATTAACAGGGAGCAGAATGTGATTTCTCATATATTCTGGCTGATGGGACAGAAGCTTCTGGCATTTATATTTAGATGTTTTTTTCTCTTTAGTGTCAAGAAAAACTTTCAGTACCTGATGTGTCTCTTGCTTCATCCAACTCACCCACAGTTGTTGCAAGGGGAAAGGTTTCAGTTTTGGCTATATTTCTTAGTGTACATGGTAATTCTCTAAGATCAAGAAAGATTTAAAAATGTGCCTGGCTAGAAAAATCAGGTTTTACCTCGGAAGTTGGTCTTTGAAAGCTGACTTAAAGCTTGAGAAGCAGCTCTTGCTTTTGGCCAACCCTTGGTCTGGGCCTGGCAGCCACTGCTCGCCACCCCCACCCCCCACCCCCCGTGGAGCTGGGACACTGTTCACTGTTGAAAGCCCAGGGGAGTAAAGGTGGATCTTCTCGAAGGCCTCTGTCCGTTGTGCTGCCCAGGGGCTCTGCTAAGTGAGTAGGTTTAGGCTTTTGTATCCCATTCCTCAGGATCCAGTTGTTTTGGAGCCCATCTGGCCCTGTCACGCACACACCGTGTCTTGCTTCCTTTCAGCATATTCTTCGCTGTCCATTTTCAGGGACTCCTCATGTCTCTGGATGCTGTGCTGAGTTATAACTCGGCTTGGACTGGGTCCGGCGCAGTGTCCATGCTGTGCCTACGGTAGATGTGAGGCATCACACTTCATGCCTGGCACAGCAGAGGGCAGCAGTGGCCAGTCGTGAGTCCCTTCATCCTTCATCCCTTCGTCCTCTACGCTCATCCTCACTGTCAGTGCCTAGCCGCCTCCACACCGGGCAAGGCTCTTTCAGCACTTTATTTAGTTTTGCATTCTGCGTTTCAGGCAGGGCTTCTGATCGTTTCCTTTTCAGGAATGTACCGAATGAAACTGGAGTTGTTCATTTAAAAGTTCTATAAAAATGGCATGCATAAGTAAAAATAACCCATTAGGTAAAGTGAATAATTTGTGGGATAGTTGATCCAGATGAAATTCTAGAGGTATGATTTGCGATTAAAACAAACAAATCTTTTTAAAATTATTTTTGCAATTTAAAGCTTTGGGATGTGAAATCAGCAAACGAGAGGAAAACCATTAATGTGAAGCAGTTCTTCCTGAGCTCAGAGGAGCCTCAAGAGGACATGGAAGTGATAGTGAAGTGTTGTTCGTGGTCTTCTGATGGCTCCAGGATAATGGTGGCTGCCAAAAATACAATCTTTGTAAGTACCGGTATTTTAAAAAGCCAGATTTAGTCTAATTTAAACAAAATTAAATCCTCAATTTTTTGCACTGTACCTTGTTATCGATATAAGTGGAGTACAGGTGTATGATTTGGGGTTGGCTCCATAATCTTTCATAGTTCTCGGAACTGTTGTAGGGCATGTCAGTAGGCCTTGTGAGCAACGGTTTCTGTGGCCATGCAGGTTTGGGATGTGTTACGTATCGCTTTCTCCAGTAGAGGTACTCGGTGTGTGCTAACGTATTTAAGGCCCCAAGAAGTCCTACAATACAGAAGCAGTTTATGTTGTTTAATCCAGTGTTTCTCAGATTTATTAAGAACATGGAATACTTTCTGCATCAGTTATTTTTGTTGTTGTTCTGCAGTTTTTGAATGCATTGTTTAGGTGATTTCCAAAGTGCTTTCTTACCCCTAAAATTTTATGATTTTGTGAGAAATACTCAGCGACTGAAGACGATTGTGGGATTTCTATGAAGTAAATGAGGAAGTTATGCAAAAAAGTAAATGACAAGGAAATGCCTTCCTTTTTTCAAATCTAATAATAGCTTACATTTGTAGTATTCAGCATGCTCTCATATACAATTTCTTTTGATATAAATATCCAAGGGACAGAAAGATTGCAGTGACTGTGATAATAACGAGGCAACTGAGGTTCAGAGCAGCCGAGTAATTTATTCAAAGTTACACCATGATTTGGAGAGCCAGCTTCTCTGATTAATGGCTCAGCGACATTCCATTCTAGCAGTGATTTTAAAAGACGTGAATAAGAGAGACTACAATTTTACTTTATTTTTAGCTTTATTGAGGTATAATTGACAAAATTGTAAGATATTTAAAGCATATAATGTGATGTTTTGATAATATGTGTACATTATGAAACGGTTCCCCCGATTGGGTTAATTAGCACAACTGTTGCCTCACAGATTTACCTTTTTTTATGAGAACGTGTTAAGTTCTAGTATGGGAATTTCCATTATGCGATCAGGTGTCAAACTCATTCTCACCAGGGGCCACCTCAGCTTCGCAGTTGCCTTCAAGGGGCCGAATGTAATTTTAGGACTGTATAAATGTAACCACTTCTTAACTAGGGGCTCGGTGCTGCTGCCAGGTAGAAGAAACAAGGTGCCGGGCCGGATTCGGCCTGCGGGCCTCGTGTTCGCTGCCTGTGCAATGCAGTGTTCTTATCTAGAGTCTCCATGTGGCACACCATATCCTCAGACCTTACTCATCTCACAGCTGAAAGTGTGCATTCTCTTACCAACTTCTTCCTATTCCCTCACCCTAGATAGTATATTTTAAAGGACACAGCGGAAATATACAATATAGTTATGTAAAAACTCACTGAGGGACTGTTTATGTTATTGTTATTGATCTGTAGCTATGACCCTAGGATCTGGCTTAATGGTTTATACCTTTACCAGGAAACTAAAGGAAAACGTCTCCTTTTGTCTTAAATTTGTGAAAGGCTGTAAGAACAGGAAAGGAACTGCTGCATATATGAGATTTGAAAATTTAAACTATTTTTTGTTGTAAGATATCTAGATGTAAAGTTAGCCCCTTTAACCATTTTAAAATGTACAATGTAGTGGCATTCGTTATATTCACAATGTTGTGCAACTGTCACCACTACCCTGGAAACGTTCTTATCATCCCAAACAAACTCTGTAACTAGTAAGTAAAAACTCTACATTCGCTTCTCTGCAGAATCCCTGATGACTTCTAATTTAATCTATGAGTTTACCTATTCTAGATATTTCATGTAGATGGAATCATAAAATACTGGACCTTTTGTGTCTGGCCTATTTCATTTAGCATAGTGTTTTCAAGGTTCATCCCTATTAGAGCATGTATCAGAATTTTTATGGCTACATAATGCTCCATTATATGGATACACCACATTTTATTTTTCCTTTTATCTGTTGATGGACATTTGGGTTGTTTTCACCTTTCTGCTATTGCGAGTAATGCAGTGAACATTGGTACACAAGTATCTGAGCCCCTGCT
Source organism: Carollia perspicillata (assembly GCA_004027735.1). Taxonomy (NCBI): domain Eukaryota; kingdom Metazoa; phylum Chordata; class Mammalia; order Chiroptera; family Phyllostomidae; genus Carollia; species Carollia perspicillata. The sequence goes on from PVKM010001533.1 coordinate 48,054, forward strand.
TTCAATTCTTTTGTGTATATACTTGGGGGCAGAACTGCTGGGCCATGCAGCAATTCCGAATTTAGCTTTTTGAGGAACCACCAAATTTTCCCATAGTGTCTGTGCCATTTTATGTCCCTACTAGCAATATGTAAGAGTTCTAGTTTCTTACTACATTCTTGTCAACACTCGTTATTTTCCTTTATTGTGTTATAATCATCCTATTAGCTGTGAAGTGGTATTTCATTGTAGATTGATTTGCATTTCCCTAATGACTAATGGTGTTGAGGGGAATTTGAACATTTTAAAAGAAATGTTCTAGTGAGGGAGGAAACTAGTTTCATGTTGCATGAAATGCCTTCTTATTTAAAAATCTAGACCCGCTCCTTATTTTACCTACTAAAATAAAGCTAAGATTACCCTTAACTCCATGTAGGTCCTAATTTCTTACTTTTGATCTCTTCCTTCTCCTCCTGTTTCTTTCTACCTCTTCTGTGTTGTTAGTTAGTGCACTCCTGTTGTTAGGTTTTTCTTTTTGCTACCCCATAATTGGGACAGCTGCCGATTTCGCATTTGCCAAGTTTCCTCTGTCATTCTCAGCCACTAATTTTTAAGAACGACCTGTCCTGGGCAGCATTTTAAGTATGGTTCCCTGTCCTTTGTGCTGACCCCAGGTGCTGTGCTGCAGGCCACCTGCGCACGCTTGCAGAGCTGTGCACTCCCCGAACACTTTCATGGCTCCCACTGAGCCTGGTTTGTTCCTTCATTAAGACTGCCTTGGTCCTGAATCCCTATACTGTATATTGGGATGAAGGTATTTTATCATTTGGCAAACATCTTTGGAAGAGTAGATTCAGCATTTTAAAATCTTTCAAAAATTGAAAAGAAGCTTGAATTACTCAAAAATAGCTCTTTTTGGTTCAAAAATGGGGAAATGATTGTTCATAATGGAATAATTTGGTAGCTCTGAAGAGAACTAGAAATAATTGAGCTAATTTCATGTTATCAAGCCTCTGTTCTATATTAGTTTGATCATCTTTATTTTTGAGTATCTATTTTCTCTTTTGAATAAACAAGCACTAGGGAGAACTGCTCTGTATGTTAATTGGGGTACTCCATTCATTGATTCACAGAGGTTTGATTTCTCTCTAGGCCAACTTGAGAGCTTATCTGTGATAAATTTTCCTTTATAGGAAACAAGTTTCAGGATGAACAATATTTTAAAAGTGTATGTGTGTTGATTTATATCTTTCTTATGACTGTCAATAATATGCCAATTATCAGTAATTATAATATTTTCCAGGATTTATATTTTGTATTTGAAATGGATATTATTTTAGAAATAAATGTAGATTCAGTTTGGGTACAGGTTAATTTAAAAAAAAACTTCACTTCCATAGATTTCTTTCTCTTATGTTGACAGCTTTTTGACATTCAGACCAGTGGTCTATTGGCAGAAATCCACATGGGCCATCACAGCACCATCCAGTACTGTGACTTCTCCCCCCATAACCAGTTGGCCCTGGTGGCTTTGTCCCAGTACTGTGTGGAGGTGAGTAGTTGAATTTGCTCTGTGAAGTCTGTGTCTCCAGAGGTATAAGGGCGATGGGGAATGGGCTGCTAAATCATTAACTGCTGAAGATGTTTGCTTGGGAAATTGTGTAGGTTTTTTTCTCATAGCATAATGACTTAGAGCTTTAGGATGTTAACTAGATAAGCAGCCTTATCACGCTAGCAGTGGTGAAAGACTCGCTTTGACGGTGTGACGCGTCCTGTTGGGGATGACGGTGTCAGTCACCAAGTGCTTGTTGGAAGGCTAGTGTGTGCCACGGTCTGAGGAAACAGTGGGATGACCACTGGTTTCCTAAGCAGAAATTGACATCTCTTAAACGACATAGACTTTTCCGTGCAAGAAGTGATGGGGGATGAGTCCAGTTCACATTGCTTAGATCACTGAGAAGGATAGGATGGAAGTTAAATTTGGAATTGGTTAACCTAGGACCTTCATTGCTAAGCACTAGTGAATAAAGTGACTTACAAATTACAAGAGTTTCTACTCAGAGTCTGTATCTCACTGGCTCTGGGAGAACCCCACCAAGTGAATAGCTATATTAATTTTCTTCAGAAAGCAGTGAACTCCCTGATATTTTTCCTCCAAAGATGGATTTGTTCTTCCAGGCTTTGTTATTACTTGTTACTTGAGTGCATCTTGCCACCAAGTAGTTTGAAGCCCTTTGTGATTACAGCTCAGGAAAATGGGGATGGGCCTTTATCTGGAAAATAGGGAAATTCTTTTGGTTCACAGGCTCTCCTCAAAGGAAGCTTGACTACTGCAGCACTTATTCAGTATTCTGTGCTCATTTCAGCAATTTTTAGTGAGTTTGCCAACCTTGCCCCTTACTACGAAGGGTGTGTAGGGAGGGGAGAAGAATTGCTGAGCCTTAAGCCTTCACATGGAGACAGATGAAATGAGAGTGAGCAGGGGAGCTCTGTAAGCTCCTCCTAATTCTAACTACAGCAGAGCAGCCAATACTGAAGAACGGCCCTGCCATAAATCGTTCCATTGGGAGCCAAGGCAGTGAACGTGAACAAAGTCCAGTCCTGTTTGAAGCAGTGGGAGGAAATAGAGTGCTGTGGGCAGTGTTCTCTTTGGCTGAGGCCTTGGGCTAAATGATTCAGATCTGCTAGGACATCTTGCACCTTACATGTAGATACAGCCTCAAGTTAGGTGTAGTTGGAAATGCCCTTTTCCTGAGTTTTTGTTAAGATGTTTAGGAGGTGTGGGGATGTAGCCCTCTTCGTGCTTTTCCTGTACTTCTAAAATCTTTACCCTGTTCTTAGAAAGCTCCAGGAAACATTGTCTTTCTTGTAGAAATGCATGGACTTGGTTTTAGAGACCCTAGGTGACAAGGAAATGATGGAGGGGGGGAACCAGAAGGGCAGAAAGGGAAGGCTTTCAAGGGAGATTTTCCAGTAGTGGAAACACTTTCATGTCAGTGCTTTAGCTCTGGATGCCCACTTTGGACTCTAGAGATAAGGCAGAGAGAATTGCATGTACTTAATTTGTAACCATAGAACTCGCTGATTGAAAACCACTGGGCATGTGATGAAGCACTTGTTTGTCCGCGCTAGTTCTGAAATCATAAAGTAGGTCTGTAATTCAGAGTGTAATGAGAGGAACTCAGGCACATATGGTACTTCATTAGACTGGAATATATTTGAGTAATTCACAGCAGTGCTGAGGACAAAATACAGCCAGGCTGGTGGCAGACACTGGTGATTTGAAATAAGCATGAATAACAGAAGTGTGTACATGTACAGTTAGTACACTCATTTATTATAGGGTTTTGCAATCAGTTGAAATGAGGATTAGATGACAGTGGAAAATAGTCTGAATATGGAAGCTTCTTGTGTTCATCTATATTGTTTTTTAAAAAATACATAAAACGTTTGCATGGTTGTCAATCAAAGCTTTATAATAAGTTTGTTCAGAGAAGTCTTGCTTTCATCACTATCCCTTCCTTTTCACCCTTTCCCACCATATGGGGTTTTGTTTCATGTTCCAGTGTTTCTTTTTGCATATATAAGTATTTATATGTATTATTTATCTGCACATTTGTATCCATATATATATTTACATGTGTCTCATTTTTTATATTACATAGTGTGTGTATATATACATAAATCCACACACACGTATATGGTATAGTATAGTATATATATTCTTCTGCAAAATATATATACTCTGCTTTCTTTGTAAACAATATTGCCCAGCGACTAGTCACTATCAAGGTGTTTTTCTGATTACTTTTGATGGCCTCATACTAATCCATTATATGTATTACAAATATAGTTTATTCATTTGGTCCTACTGATGGTCATTTGGGTTGTTTCTAGTTTTTTGCTATTAAAAATATTGATACAATGAACAATCTTCTGCCCAAAACATTTAGTGTGCATGTGTGTGTGTATATAATGCTAATGAATGTGATTTCCTATATGCTGTGTTTATTCTGTAGCTGTGGAATGTGGACTCACATTTAAAAGTAGCTGATTGCAGAGGACATTTAAGTTGGGTTCATTGTGTGATGTTTTCTCCTGATGGATCATCATTTTTGACATCTTCTGATGACCAGACAATCAGGGTGAGAAATGTCAAGCTTTTCATTTTAAACATTTATGGATGGTAAGCTAAGCCTCCTACAAACTAAGAAACTAATGGGCAGTGTTAGGAAAAGTAAAACAGAAAACTATTAGACTCATACTTGTCCTTGGAAATTGCTACTATATAGACTGTAATAGTCTCATTCATTCAGAACATGCTCATTGAGTATCACTGTGGACCAGGTGCTGGAGAAGTCCAATGGTTAGACTGTATTTGGTTAACTTAGATATTACATTTGATTCCTTAGAGTAGCACTGACTCTTTCCTCTACCTTCAATTCCACACCTAGTTACTTGTCAAATCTAATAGATTCTACATTTTCATTTTCTATCATTTATTTGTGCTTTTCCATTTCAAGTGGAGGTGCTTATTACCTCTTGCTTCGTTTGCATTAGTTTCTGCCATAAGTCTTTTCTTTCTTGGTTTTCTACATGCTGCTTCCAAAATATTTTTCTCATGTACATATAGTCATGTCACTTTTGCTCAAAAACAGATAATGGCTCCCTTGTCTGCCAAAGTAAATAAATGCTCCTAAGTCTGCCATCAAACTTCTCCACAGTATGGCCTCATCCTGCTGCAGTCTGTCTTCTAGTTTATTTCTGCAGGTAACCGACACTAAACTGCTCACATTTTCCCAAACATCCTGTAGTTCCCTGCCTCTCTACTTTTGCCTATGTGGCTTCTTATGTTTGGAATAACCTACTTCTCCATACCTCTCCATGTTGAAATCCTAACAATCCCACAAGCCACCACAACTTCTGTATTTCCTAGTATTCCATTTGGGGGATGCCTCTCATTTTAATGCCATATAACTTTGTCATTTTCTTTTTTAAAGATTTTATTTACTTATTTTCAGAAAGAGGGGAAGGGAAGGAGAAAGAGAGGGAGAGAAACACCAGTGTGTGGTTGCTTCTCATGCCCTCTACTGGGGACCTCGCCTGCACCCCAGGCATGTGCCCTGACTGGGATCCAACCTGTGATGCTTTGGTTTACAGGCTGGCACTCAATCCACTGAGCCACACCAGCCAGGGCTGTCATTTTCTTGGTACTTATCAATTTATGCCTTGGATTTAAGTATAGATTTGATTTACTCCCGACCTCTAATGCTCTGTTGCTCCTCTGACATGTTCATACATTTTAAATTATAAACTTGTTGAGGCCAGGGATACTGGTTTATCATCCCTGTAGCATTTACTACAGTGTTTGTACAAATTGTAGGTAAAATTTATATAGTATTTACTGTATGCCTAATGTGCGAACTGCTGTCCATGTATCTGCTTATGCTCACAACAGTCCTTTTTGTAGCTGAGAAAACAGACACCGAGTGGTTAAGTCAGTGCTACTTAAAGTGCAGATTCAGTAAGCTTGAGCCAGAATGTAAATCAACGCACTGCTTCTTTTATCAAGAGGTCTCGTTGAAAAAAAACCCCAACTTTATCACTAAGTATACTGTTAACAGTATGTTTCGTAATATAGTTAATTTACATTCTGGTACAAACAGTTTGAGAACCAGCAGAAGGTCCTTATCTTTGAATAGCACTGGCTTACATAATCTGCCCAAAGTTACAGGTAGAATTAGAATTTATACCAAGGCATTTTGGCTGTAGCGCTCATTACTTTTAACACTGACTGCTTGGTACCATAGCATGTAATTAACAAATACTTATTGTTGAGTTATAATCTAATAATGGACAGATTTTTAGCATCATGGGCATTTTGAGTGTGAAGCTTGGTTTGTATTTTGCTGGGACTTGTCTTTACGATATTTTGGAGGATACAGTAATCTCGTTTTATTTTTTTAAATCTCTTAATCAGCTCTGGGAGACAAAGAAAGTATGTGAGGACTCTGCTATAGTGTTAATGCAAGAAATAGATGTTATATTTCAAGAGAATGAAGTGATGGTTCTTGCAGTTGACAATATAAGACGTCTGCAAGTGAGTATTTCTTAGAAAACAATTGGAAACATTGTTTTGATTGAACTCACAATTCAGTTTTTCTGGTTTGCTTTTGGACTTGGGATGAGGCACAATCGTTTAGTATCCAACAGATACTCAGTAGGTGTCAGGTGAATATATGGGTCTTGAGCTGAGGCTCAGATAGGCTAGTATTTAGAAATAAAAAGGTGATACCTTGCCTTACCTCATCTTCTGGTGGTATCAATGATCACATGCCTTGATGTGCACGGGGTCTAGGATATCATGAGGACAGGTTTGAACTTGTTCACAGTAGTGATTTAGACACGTTGGAGTGTGCAAGGAGGATGGGCATGCCAACGGAAGCATTATTGCAGGGAAACGATAACAGGGTCTTCGAAAGAACAAAAGTCATCTTAAGTGAGGAAGGAGTTTGACCCATTGGAATTGAGGTAGAAGGAGCTGGGCTTTATGTACGGGAGCACCCCTGTTTATTCACTCATTTACGTACACATTTGTTCAAGAAATAGCTCCTGAATGCTGCTTATGTTCTCTGAGAAGGAGAAAGTGTTAGAGGTAAAATTGGAAGGTCTGTACATATCATTTAGGGATCCAAACAGTTGTACCATAGACCCTGCCCCTCAACAAAAAGCCGAGGGACGTATAAGGGAACGCATGTGTTGACTGGCTGAAGAGGAAAGGAGCCCTGGAGTCAGGTCCGTTGGCAGAGGATTGATGGTTGGAGTCCTGAGTGGTGGTAACAGATAGCAGATGCCTTAAGGCTCCCTGGGGCTTAAGGTAGGGAGCAAGAAACGTGAGAGATTGGAAGGAGATGGTGAAGCAGTGCGAGAACGAAGAGAGAAACGGAGGGGCGTGCATACTGAGGGCATAAGAGATAGCAAGGGCTTGAGACAGACTGGCGGAGAGCAGGGAAGAGGTGAACAAGCTGTGAAGCTGCAAAGTTCAGCCTGATGTAGTGGAGAGAACAGTGACTTCACTCAGGAGACCCAGGTGCAAGTTCTGGCTTTAAGTTCCGTTAGTTCTGTGATGTGGAGTAAATTGCCTCACTTGTCTGAGCCTCACTTTCTTCACCTATAAGGTCCTTTTCAGTTATACAGTCAAGGTGGAATGAAATTCAGGAGACAAATACCTGGGGGTAAATTGTCTGTGGCCTGTGGTGGTTTTTCCCTGTCTGTTGTGGGGGTTCATGGTCAAGCTGTGGGACACTTCTAAATACAGCTTGTTCTATATTTTGCAAGTTTTACAGTAGTCCTTAATATGTTGATCAGGAGCTCCTGATGCCCTGCATTTCTGAGATGAACTGGGATGTGGGATTGAATGTGAATTCGTTACTGATTTTTACCAGACTTATTCTTCCACTTGGGATATTGTCCACTGCAGTTTTCTTGTCAAGTTCAGTGTCCTCATGCTTGTGCTACCTTCATTAAATTTGTACAACCAAAGGGGGAGAAAGTGGGACAACTGTAATAACAATAAAATGCTTCAAAGAAAAAAGAAAAAGAAAAAAATTTGTGCAATCTTTAACGGTTGTCATAACTCAGACTTAAAAAGAAGTCATCTGACTATAAAAGTATTTATTTTGTTCTATGTCAATGATTGTGGGAGACTGTCGAGCATAAACTGACAAATAATAGTTAGGTTTAAGTGAACAAAACATTTTTTAGTCACTTTAAAAAATATCGACATTGGTTTTTGAGAGAAGATATTCAGCTTTTAGTAGTTCAGTCTTCATTTTGAACATCTAATAGATCAGGACGTGCTGGGTGAAATGTAAAGAGAAACTACCTGGATCGACCGACCCTGTATTCTTGTCCCTGAAGCAAAGATTACTGCTCACTTCATGGTGAAAAATAATCCAAGACTTTTAGATTGCAACACTTAGAGGTATCTGACCATTGATGTAAGCTTGAGAAGTATTTTCCTAGGTCACATGTTTTAGTTGAGTGATAAGCTAACTTTATTAGTGGAATTTTTAGAACTGGTCCATATTATCAGGTTGGGTAATCTTAGTTTCAGCATTTCAAGTCCAGCCACCCAAATTATGTTCATGGGTTCTTCTCCAATGCCCTCTCCTCCCCCGAAAAAGGTTAAGAATCTTAATTTGTGTTGTTTTGTAAGTGATTTGGAGGATATAAAACCCATTTTAATTTTAATTTATGTACTACCTGTCTGAGTCTCGATTCACTAACTCCCCTGAACAATATCAGAAAAGTGTATTTTTACAAACGAGAGCCCTATTGAAATGGGCTTTGTGAAGAAGTGGAAAACAGGTTGTGGAGTCAGCCGTGGAATTGCAGATCAGACCTATGTGTCCGAGGTGGTGGGCACCGCAGCTGCTTTTTAAACCTTTATAGCTTGTTTTTCTTTATGAAAATGTATTTGAACCACAAAAGTGAAGTGAAATGAAAGCACGAAGTGCTAAATGCAGCTGCTGAGACCAGAAGGGGGCTTTGTTGTTCCCCTGGGCGCACTCGTTGGTTATTTTCTCTGTTTTATTATTAGTTTTTCAATTGAAGTGTCTGTTCTAAAGAACAGAAACAGCTCTTACCGCCTAATAACTGATTGTGCCTTATTTTTCATTAGCTCATTAATGGAAGAACAGGTCAGACTGATTATCTGACTGAAGCGCAAGTTAGTTGCTGTTGCTTAAGTCCAACTCTGGAGTACGTTGCGTTTGGAGACAGCGGCGGGACCATTGCGGTATTCAATTCTAGCCTTCAGTCATTCCATGCAGTATGGTTATTTATTTACAGTGAATATGTGTCTGGCGTTGCAGACCTATGCTGAATAAATCTGTGACTTGTTGGTCATCCTGTTAGACTAAAGATACTCTTGCAGTCCCATTGGTTGTATATTTTTCATATTGCCTTCACTACTGTGCCTCATACTTTTTGTCTTTTTGTGTTCCTTATTCCATGCTCAGTTGCTGTTTTCCAAGCATATCAGAGCTTCGGCTGACTATGCAAAGAGCATTTTTTCTTTTCTTTGAAGCGCAGGCATTTAGGGGATAAGTTGTTTGCATTTTGGTGCTGGTAAGGTTCATTGGGAACCTCGGAGCAGGGTTGCCTGTGCTTGCCTGCTCCGCCACTCCTCACTCTTCTGCTTTTGGTATAGGAAGTACGCCTCTTCACCACCTGAAATTCTTACCTTATAAAATAATGCCAAATAAATAATAAAAAATCAGGTTATATGACAAAAAGATAGTATAATAAAAGCCATTGTGGATAAAAATGATTTTATCACAAATGAAATTCATCACAAAAGCATGTTTTCTCTAGTTATATAATAGTTATCTAAAGAACATTGGCTTCTCCAACTTTTCCTCATGCAAGGCTTTTGAAATTATTTCTTAATGTATCAATTAATTATTTCTTAATGCATTAGTAGCTACATTTATTTTACTTTGGATTCATTTTCATAAGGAATTACACAAATATTCTCCGGTCCATATTGACCCATATAGAGGAAGCTATACAAGGTCTGTCCAGAAGGTATCCAGCCATGTAATATGAAAAATAGAGACATTTATTGAAGAAAATAGAAGATACAAGAAACATTGTACATAGGACAGTGACGCCTCCGTCCCCTTCAAAGTAGGCACCTTGGGACCTCACACATTTCTCTCAGGTGCTATCAGCTGCCCTGTTGTGTTTTTCTGAATCTCTTCCCTTTCAAAGGTCACTTTAGTTTTGGGAAAAGGCAGAATTTGCAGGGCATCAAATCTGGACTGTAGGGGGGCTGAGTCACCTGGGTGATTTGATGTTTCACCAAAAACTCTGCACGAGACATGAGGCATGAATGGGCACGTTATCATGGTGAAGCTGCCAATCCATTGGCCCATAGCTGTGGCCTTCTGAATCATCAAATAGTTTCCGTGGAGGAATGTTCAAGCTTAATGCAAATTCTTTGTTGTACTCAGCCATTTTGAAGGCAGTAGCCACACAACACACATGCTCAGTCTACGGCATCTACTGCCCCCACTGACTAGTACAGTGAAGTCGTCATTGTTCATGCATGTGCATTCCAGTCCACTGTCCTTGGCTGCCAGATGACATTGATACTGTGCAAACTGTTCTCATTATATTAACAATGGCTGGACTTTTGTCAGACAGACCTCATACGTTTATATACAAAGTAAAGAAGAAAGCTTTTGGAAGGTGAAATATTATATGTGTGCCACAGCCATTGCATGCATTCAAAGCTAAGGCTTTGGGTTTTTAATAAAATTATTATTCTGAAAAATTATTAATTGTGAATATGGGTGCTACTCTGAAAAAAGTGTATTGTGGATGTTTGTTAAGCAAGGAATGGTCGTACATTTATGGGTGAACCTTACTCTTCCCTCTATCTCATCTCTCAAACTGCTGTGTACAGGTATCACTATTTATTCTTAAAGGGTCCTTGGTTCCACTTTTCTTTTTTAACTTGTCAAGCCAGCACTTCATTCTTTTTGTTTTTACTACCTAAGTATCTTGAAATAGCCTTCTAGGTAGTTTAAGAAAATAACTTAGGAAACACATATGCTTCATCCATATCTGCCTCTCCTGTGGGGGAGGGGCGGTACTTGGCTCTGGAGACTGGGTTAGAGGTACCACATGGGGCTTTTCTGTCTTTGCCTGGGGTAGGGGATAATCTTATCCTTATCCCCCTCAGCATCGTCAAATAATTTAAATAACATAAATTAACCTTGTGAAATCACTGATGTTTGACTGGTTTCAACCTATAAAGTGGCAGTTTTATGTGATTCAGTCTAGTATCATCAGATAACCACAGCTGCCATATATTAGGTATTTGCTGTGCCCTATGCTCTCTCCGAATTATTCTAAGAGCTTGGATGTTAGGTAGTGTTCCTGTTTTACAGATGTCTGAACTCCTGGTTTTCACAACTTTATAAAATCAGTAAGTGGCAGACCTAGGATTCAAACCCATGTCTCTGAGCCTCTTAGGCCCTCCCTCCATAGGGACTGTGAGATTGTCCATCCTGTTCATTCATGAAGGCTTTCATTCACACAGTCCTCTTTGCTTTTAAGGGACCTTTTTCAGATATGCAGATTTCATTTGAATTTCTACAATTTCCTGTTTTAGCATCATCTGTATTTTCCTTAGACTTCCTTGAATAATTTTAATTTGAGGAAAGAAACCACATTTACTTTTCCAAAGGAGCGGGGTATGAGCTCATTTCTAAACCTTTTTAATGTAGTCATTTTTTAGTTCTGTTACCACTTTTTTTCTTTTGATTTCTTGTTACTACTTTCTTAACCTCTGCATTTGGCATATTGGTCTTCAGGCTTTTTATGTCTTCTCAGTACACTGCCTTCCAGCCTGCTCATAGCCTCCTTTTCTTTACCTGTCTCCCTCGTTATCCTTTATCTTACCTTGTCTCTGTATTGTTTTGTAAAGAACTTGCCTTGTTTCTCACCCAGGATTTTTTTTTTTTCATTTCTTTTATCCATCTTAAGTGTCATATTTTTGGAGGCTGAACCCAGACTGCCTCCTGTGTGGTGAATTGGGTAGTCGAGTGCTCGGAAGGACCACTGGTCCCTGCTGGCACGTGGGCATCCCAGCGAGTGTTTTAGGGTGTTCTCGTGTGCCTGTAGATGTGTGTGTATGTGTGTGTACCACCATTTGTGTGTCTTTAATTGAATGTCTTTAGGGTATAGTGCATGGGTCTTGCTGATTTTCTTTTTGTTAATTTTCTGTGGTTCTCTACTTTGAAGATTTTAGAACTTCTAAACAACAGGATCTTCCGATCCAGGATGGGGCACAAGAACACTGTGTGGCACATCCAGTTCACAGCTGATGGAAAGACTCTCATCTCAAGCTCTGATGATTCTACAATTCAGGTGAGAGGGAAGGGGAACTCTTAACATAGGTCATGCTAAGTCTAGCAAAGGAGCACTTTGATTATGGCCCAAAACTGGTGTGCACTGTATACATTTCTTCAGCGTGGTATTACTTGGTGCGCACAGTCAGGTTGCACGTGGGTTTAGATGGAACCCCTTCGTGTTTCACATTTCTCTATGGGTGAGGCAGGCATTTTGACTTAGAAGCCTCTACTAGAAAGTTTTTTATTTTGTAAGATTTGAATTCTCCCATCTGCCTGGGTATTTGGATTTGTATCAATAAATAGACCTTTTGCTACATCTATGTAATTTTATAGTAGTAAAATCTTATTGAAATAATCTCATTCTTTTAAGGATAAGATGTTTATTACAGGGATGAAGTCTTGTGGAAAAAGAAGAGTTTATCATAATGAAGGATTGTGGAAATAGAGGCCTTAAGCCTACTATATGTTCTTTTAAAATTTATTTTTATTGAAGTATCAATACACATTTGAGTCTGAAGCAATTCTGATTCCTAATTTTTTTCTCTGGAAGATTCTAGTTTTCTCTTTCTGCATTTCATTTTTTTATACTGTGCTCTATTTTCTGAGGATTTTTCTCAGCTTTATCTTCTAATCCTTTCACCGAGTTTTTTATTTCTCCCCAAATACGTTTAATGCCAGAGAGTCCATTTGTATTTTTTTCCTTTGAAGAGTGCTGCATTTTCATTTCATAGATGAACTATCTTCTCTGAGGGTGAATGGATATATAAAATACATAAATTGGTACTTGTATATGATGTAGTTACATCTAAGCTTTTTTTCTGAAAATTTAATTTTTTCTGCATAGTTGCTGTTCCCTCCTATCCTAGTTTTTTTCTGTTTGGTTGTTTTGGACTTTTATTTATTTTATTTATTTATTAAGATTTTATTTATTTTTAGAGAGAGTGGAAGAAAAGGAGAAAGAAAGGGAGAGAAACACTGATTGGTTGCTCTCTCATGCCTCCAACTGGGGATCGAACCCTCAACTTAGGCATGTGCCCTGAGTAGGAACTGAACCTGCGAACTTTTGGATTGCAGGATGACGCCCAACCCAAAGATCCACACCAGTCAGGGCTGCCCTTTGATTTAAAGGCCGTCTTCATCTGTGTAGTGATCTTTTGCTACCAGAGATAGGCACTGAAAGGCTGGCTGAAAGTTTTGTGTGTCGACTGAGACCTTCTCTGAACAGTGATTTGAATGAGGAACCTTTGTTGTCAGTATCTTTAGATCTTTTGTCTTGGGCTTGTCAGACGTGGCTGAAGGTTCTTAGAGCCAAGTGGGGGAAGAGAACGGGGGTGGCCATAGGGTCTCAATGTTTAGT
>PVKM010001533.1:61416-76326 GCA_004027735.1 Carollia perspicillata
TTTTTTTTTTTTTTTTTCACAAAGTAACCTTCCTGCACTCTTTGAAGGAGTGGGGAGGCCAGCATTTCTAGCCTCACAGCTCTGTAGCTCCTCCTCCTGTGTTTTCACAAAGCACTAAAGATAGGGCCTGTTCTTTTGAGATCTCTTTGCTCCGTTCCCTTCCCTCAGTTTATTTAGGCCTTCTCTTTTCTTTGCTGCCATCATCCTTGTTCTACTCAATTTGGATTCTATTCCCAGTAGTTTCTCCTCATTGCAGGACTGGCTGGGTTAATTTTGAGAGTTCGTAGGGCCGTAGGGCCCAGACTGCTTGGCCCTTCCAGACTAACCGCAGTGGCCTTGCACTTAGTTTCTGCTGCTCTTCTGTTGGCCCACTGCACTTCTCAGTGAATGTCACTTGGTTCTCTTCGGATTTTTCTCTCTTAGATCTGTCAGCCTCCCCAGGCTTCCCTCGGCTCCTTCCCACGATGCTATTCCCATGTAAATCTGGGAGCTCTCAGTTGGCCTCACTCTCTTGCCTTGGGGTTTGTGGGGATACTTCGTCATGTAACACGATCTTGTTAATGTGGTCTGTGCATTTTGGTTTTGCTTTCTTAGTTGCTTTGTCAGCTTTCAGTGGAGGCTTTGGGGAGATTAAAAAAAGAAAACTGCCTGCTCTGCTGCCGTTTCCCCAGAATTCCTAATACTTCCGTTCTTAGCCCCACCCTCATTCCCACCTCTAGGTGTAGTTAATGACCTACATTTCTGAGTACGTGGGAGTTCCGTAGTGTTAACTTCGTGCTTTTGTCTTTCTTTAATGCTTTTAGGATTCTTTTTCTTGGTTCTGCTAAGTCGGTTGTCTTCTGCTTTCCAGCTTCAACATTTTATCTTCTTTCCCATTCTCTTGTCTTTGTCTCTTTTGTAAGGTTTTAGAAGTGAAGGAGATGAACACATATGTGCAGTGGAAGTTACTATATATTTTTAGTTTAGTATCTATATATGTGTATGTATGTAAATATATATATATATATATTTCTTGTGGTGGTGATAATAAGAAAAATGATTTACACTATTAAAAGCTATTTTGGAAAAAAACTATGTTATATCTTTGTGAGCCTATATGATTAGAAAGAAATTTGGCTTCAGTATAGAACTTATTTATTATAGGCTCCCATGATACTGAGGTATTAGCTGTGACATTCAGTGTAATATTCATCTTTCTTCCTTTCCAAATGGCTTTGAAATGGGTAAAACTAAACTACATCTGATGAAATTCTGCCAAGACGTTGTATACCATGGAGCATTTCTGTCAGAAGCTAAATTCGCAGGTTTTATGACCTGCCTGAAGATCACATATTCTCAGCTAGAGGGAAAAAGAATTTCTAGGAGTATTTTCGGGATTGGTGTTAGATTATTTTTAGAAATATGAGTTGTGTTGCATCCTCTCGTCCAGTAAAGCCCAGAAGGTAGGAGGAGGGAACTGGAGAGTTCCTAGTGGGAGCGGTCTAGGTCGGGTATTTTATGTTTCTTTGCACAAATGCCTTTCCTTTCTGATATGATTTGGGGGAGAGGGGGAGTTGCAGAAAAGCCTCTCTTTCTTCCCCTTCCCCTGATATATCTCACTGGTCTTAAAATACTGAAATTCCCAATTCATTCCCTTTAAGTTATTCTCGCTTCCAGCTCCTCTTGCTCCCACAGAAGATTCCCTGCTCCTGCCGCCCTGCTTCTGTGAGCGAGCACTCTGGGATGGCAGAGATGGAGAGAGTCTGCGGGTGGGGCTGGGAGGCGGGCTGAAGCCTCCTACACGTGGAGGATAAAGGAGTAAAAGAGCGGGGAGGGGGGGGTGTTTCTTTTACAATTTTGCCTAAGCCCGTTAGGAAAAACCTTAAAGACATTTCTACTGTTCAACCTTCAGGAGTCACAACCAGATCTAGAATATTACTAATATGTGTGCCTGTGATGGTGGCTGATTTTTAAAAGTGGAAGGAAGAAAATTCTGTTGGAGCCTGCCTGATCGTCCACGTCCCACAAATCAAACATTATTGGACTCTCTGGGCTGCTTCGTTGAATATCTTTCCAATCATTTTTTCCCTACTGCTCCTTTTCCATATCCTGTGTTCCAGCCAGATTTTGGCCTATATAATCTTTCCACGTTTCTTCCTCCTGTGTTTAAACTGTTAGCTTTCATTTCCTTTTTTTTGAATACCCTCCACAGTGTGAATCACACTTCCAACCCATTCCTCAAGCCTGCTTTGCATGTGTTCCCTCAATCAAGTCTTCTCCAAGAAATTGCTTTTTTGCATTCCCCAGAACTTTTGTTGGTGTCGTTAGAGATTCTGCTGTTTGTTTTTGGCATATCTCATTTTCTTTGCTAGACCCTTAAATTTCTTAATGCTAGGTTCTTGTTTCATTCATATTTGCCTCACATATAGGTGCTAAATAAATATTTGTTAAATTAATTTCAAGTCAAGAATTAAAAAGGCTCTAAATGTAGTTTTCATTTAGTAATTAAGGGTCCTGTACATGGACATGACATAGAAATAAACTTTCTGTTTACCTGTGTGCCTCATGTGAGTTTGTATGGCTTATTTTGTGCCAGTCACTTGCATTATTTCAGTTTCTTCTTCCCTTTCGCCTGAGGAGTTCTTCCTGGAGCTCCATATGAAAAGTAATGCACTGTATCACCTCTTCTGTCATTTTTGAGGGTTGCTTTAGGTTTTAGCTAAGATCTTTGAAGCTTGGAAATTCCATGACCTTGTTTGAAGCTGCTCTTGGTCAGTTGACCTTGCCAGGTGAGGGCCAGTAGGATTCGGTAGCTTTAGCAGAGTTGGAATCTGCAGATTTGCCTGGCTTGTGAGGTTAGAAATCTGTGCATATGTGATTGGGATAATCTTCCCTGGAAAATGTAATCAGGTGGTGAGCTCACTTCCATATTGTGGCTTTTCTCCATCTTCTCGTGTGATTAACTGCTCTCCAAGAAAATAAAGAAAATTTTATTTAGGAGGAAAAGTATTTTATTTTACCCCTAGTCAACCTACTTAACCTTCAGTCATTTTCTCTTTTCTGTCTGTAAAACGGGGACACCATATTCTTTCTTGGTACTCTTCTTTGTTTTACGGAAATGCAGTGAGGATAAAAGACTTTAAACAGGAGCATTTGAGATCTTGCTCCCAGGCATATGTCTTCAGTTTGACTCAAATAAACTCGTAATAATAAGAAAAGACTTTGGCCAGTGAGCACATTCTTCCCTGCCCCTCCAGTGGGATATTATGGAAAGAGGGTTATAACACTTACTTCTTGGATATTCAGGTATGGAACTGGCAATCAGAGGACTATATCTCTCTGCAAGCCCACCAGGAAACAGTGAAAGACTTTAGGCTCTTGAAAAATTCGAGACTGCTTTCCTGGTCATTTGATGGCACGGTGAAGGTAATTTGAAGAACACATTTCTTTTTAAAAAAGTATTCTAATATTGCAGTGACTATATCGTGACAGCCAAAAGCAGGTGGATGATAAGTCACTACTTACATATTCATATTTGTTTTCTCCTGCTTGTAAGTTTACTGCAGTCACCTGTATCTGCTCTGTGTGCTTAAGCTTTTGTACTAAAAGGGCACGTAAAGAGGTCAGAGCACAATTGTGCTAAGGCTCTTGTTTCATGGGTCTGTCTCCTAGCTGATTATGTTCAATAATATAAAATGTTCTTAAGTGTCAACTTCTGAGTTTTTCTTTGAAGGTATGGAATATCACTACTGGGAAAGTAGAGAAAGACTTTGTCTGTCACCAGGATACAGTCCTTTCTTGTGATGTTTCTCCCGATGCTACCAAGTTTTCATCTACCTCTGCTGACAAGACTGCAAAGGTGGGTCGGTCAGTTGAAATGTGCATGCATGAAACTTTGGTGTTGGTTATGACTTATGGGTCCAAATAGTGTACAAAGTGAATAATGAGTTCCTGTTTGCATGTCTGTCATATTTTGTGAGTTTTCGGAGGATTCCCATTGGCAGTTTAGTTGGTGTCAAATAGATTAAATGAATGACATTAAGGACTTTTGATTTCTCCCTTACTGATTACTTTTTGTTTGTTACTAATCAAATGCAATCGAAGGCATATTATAGTCAATAAAAAGCATTGAAGGGGGTTTACATTTAATTGCATATTCACAGTAAGTTTTTATATAATTGATATAAAGTTGATGCTTCTGGGAAATCACATTCCAGTGAAATGATGCTGCCTTTTGGGGATGTTGAGTACTCCATTCTCTTCTTTTTTATCCATCTTTGTTAATGGCATTATTATTGACCCATCTTTCCAAACTACAAACCTTGGAATTGCCTGGTCCTCTATCCTGTCTTTTGTGTTCTCTTCATTACTTCTCAGTGTCTCTTGGATCCTCCTCTCCTCCTCGCTCCCACACTTAAGACCACGCTGGCTTCCTTCGCTGGTGGTCTGTACCTCCTCCAGTGTATCTCCCTGCTCTGCTGTCTGCATCCCTGCTGAAACACCTCTGTGACTTGATGGTTTGTAAGCCAGAGTCACAGCTCATCCCCGTCTCTTTCTGCTACTTTGTTCCCTCGGTGTCAGGCTCCTGCTCCCTCCGTCTTTCTGTGCCCACTGTTAACTGTGGCTCCACACAGCCACCTTTTCCTTTTTTGCCCCGAAGCATTATGACTCATTCTTCCAGACCTAGATTTGAAGTCAGCTCTTCAGTGAACCCTTTCTGGCCCTCAGGCAGGATTAGCTGCTTCACTGTCACCATGCCCATTACAGATCACTCACATTTATTAGAGCATTTACTTCACACAACTGTTCACTTAACCATTCATAAGCCAGTATTCCTGACTAAATTACAGACTTTTCAGGGACAGGGACTGTACCACCAGATCTTAGTGCACAGTGCCTGGCAGATGGTAGTTCTCAGCACATGTGTGTTGCATGGTGGTGACAAAACCATAAGGGAGAATGTTGGAAGGGAAAGAACTGCGTTTGACCCCCAGGATCGTAGGATAGAGTAGTGACTACACTTTAAGGCACACTTGCCACATGTTAGGCCCTGTGCTAGGAACTTCACTCTCTATTATTTAATCTTCACATCATAGGTGCTGTTGGGAACTGTCCCCATTTCGCAGATGCGGGAACTGAAGCTGCAGCATCTCATGTGGGTTGTCCTAGGCCACCAGGAACTAGTGAATAGTGGAGCCAGGACTCCCAGTCGAGTGCCACAGACAATTCTGAACTCATTTACTGTTCGTCCTTCCAAATGGAAGGTTGAGAACTTTGATCCTGAAGCTGAAGTGAACTTGAGAAATTAAAGAGAAACTCAAAACCAAACAAGGTTGCGAGTGGGAACTTGGGCCTCCCATGGAAGTTACGAACTGTCGAAAGCTGGACCTTCTATGTGATTGACTCGGTGGCTACCTAGCCCTCTAGGCAGGGTTTTCAGAGGCTTATTTTGAATGTGTTTGCTGCTCCTAAACAATTCTAATTGTCTTCCAGATTTGGAGTTTCGAACTCCCTTCCCCTCTTCATGAACTGGAGGGCCACAAAGGCTGTGTGCGCTGCTCTGCCTTCTCTGTGGACAGTACCCTGCTGGCAACTGGAGATGACAATGGAGAAATCAGGGTAGGATGTTCGGGGACATGAAGAACTGCTCTTCATGTATGTAGCTTGGGCAAGCCCTCTGCACTGCTTTGGGGACCTTTGCTAATGTGACAAGGACGCCCTGGCCCTGGGTTCTGGATGGAGGAGGCATTTCTGGTTTCGTTTCATGGGCACGTTGTGTTCACAGCTGCACTCTACCGCAGAGAAGAATTCGTGTTAGAGCGAAGCACTTCCTATGTATGTGCGGAGGCTGATGCCCTAGTTATCAGCAGTTGGTTCTCTGCTGTTAGCTTGAGAATGAGTCATCTAATTCTTGGACCTGAACCAAAAAGGTTGTTTTTTGTGGCAGAATATGAGGAAAACAATTTTGTAAATCATTATCTAGATTATAAATGAAGTGCATATTCTGCTGCTTTCAGCACTGAGAGAAAACCTCTCTTTAAGCACCAGACCCATGAGCTAGTCCACATGTTCAGTGGGGCCGGTGGCCATCCCCGTGGGACCACCTGCCTCCGGGTGTGTCAGAGGATGGGACACTTGATGGGAGGAGAGTCTTGTTGGTTTTTATTTTTTCTTTCTTTTCTTTTTACAAAGAAGGATATAAAATTCAAGGAATAGGTATGTAAGGCTGGAGAAAGAGAGAGTGTGCAGCTGGCAGGAACACAGGCGTTATCAGCTAGGCTTTCCAGGAAGAAGGTTCTCCTGCTCGAGGACTACGTAATCTTCTCTGCACCGTTCTTATAAATGCCACATCCTCCGGAGAGGCAGGGCTGTTTTGGGAACATTCATTTTGCTAAGCTCTCATCTTGGATGAAAGGACTTCTTCACTGGTTATGAGGCAGGGTTTCATTTTTCAGAAACCCCTGAAGGAAAAAATTGCCTCTCTATCTTATATCTAGCTGTCCTACTGAATTCTTTCTAATGAGTTTGCCATTTGATTCCTTATTTTTTTGGTACTTTTATGTCTTATTTCTTCATTCATTCATCATCCATTCATTAATATTACTTCAGTTCAGTGAGTTCAGGGATAAGTGTTCACCCTTGAAACCATCCATCATCAGGCCGTGGACACCTTCTTCACCTCCCAAAGTTCCCTCCCATCCTCTTTATTATTTTTCTTGTCTGTGGTAATAACACTTCACATAAGATGTACATTCATCTTAGAAAATTTTAAATACACACACCCTTGCTGGTGTGGTTCAGTGGATTGAGCACTGGCCTGCGAACAGAAACCTCACTGGTTCGGTTCCCAGTCAGGGCACATGCCTGGGTTGCTGACCAGAACAACTGGTTGATGTATCTCTTACACATTGACATTTCTCTCCCTCTCTTTCTCCCTCCTTTCCCATCTCTCTAAAAATAGATAAATAAAATCTTTAAAAAAACAAAATTTGAAATACACAGTACAGTGTATATGTTTTGCATAACAAACTTTGCATCCTTTGGCCACAACTTTCCCATTTTCTCTTCCCCCTGGCCCCTGATGATCTCCATTCAATTTTCTGTTTTAATGAGTTTGACTGTTTTCGATTGTAGCATGTCATTCTTTTGGATTTTGTAATACATTTACAAACGATGACTTTGATATTTTTATGCCTCTAATTTTAATCAGATAGGCATTTCTTTGAGAAATTAGAGTACTGCTTATATATTGTCACTGGAAATAAATAGAAATATTAGCATCTGTAAGTAATTAGGTTGTTTATGAGAGTCTAGTAAAATACTATCTGTCTGTATATACATATCCATGCTGGGGCTTTTCGTTTTTTTTTTAAACTTAGTGTTTAAAATACATACTTAACATGTTTGAATGACATCTGTCACATTCTAAGTGGTAGATCTTAGAATTTCTTTTTTAAAAATTAAATTTATTGGGGCAACATTTCTTCTTTTGTTTTTTAAAGATATTATTTATTTATTTTTAGAGAGGGAAGGGAAGGAGAAAGAGAGGGAGAGAAACATCAATGTGTGGTTGCCTCTCACACATCCCCCATTGGGGACCTGGCCCGCAACCCAGGCATATGCCCTGACTGGGAATCGAACCAGTGATCCTTTGGTTCGCAGCCTGTGCTCAATCCACTGAGCTACACCAGCCAGGCTTTCTTTGTTTTTTTGAGGTAGTTTATGTGTGAGGTTTTGTTATTTCTTATTTCTCTCATCATCCTCTCGTTATTAGATGAAAAGAGCCACAGTAGTATATTGTGGACTATAGTCAATGGTAAATATCGTAAGTAAAGCGTTTTTTGAAAATTCGAACGGGAGAGATTACAATCTAAAAAAATCCCTAAGGTATCACTGACTTGATTTCCAACTCCGTTTCATATGAGATAGAAGTATATAACAAATTTCTGGGTACTCCTGGTAATGAATTGTGTGTTTCATGTCTGCGTAGATATGGAACGTGTCAAATGGGGAGCTGCTTCATCTATGTGCTCCGATTTCCATAGAAGAAGGAGCCGCTACCCACGGAGGCTGGGTGACCGACCTCTGCTTTTCTCCAGATAGCAAAATGCTCGTCTCTGCCGGGGGCTATCTTAAGGTAAGAGTGTGCTAAAGACTGTGAAAGAAAAGAACAGCCTGTGTCCCATTTTCCAAGCTGTTTTTACTTCCTGTGTCTCAGCTGGTCCTCGCACAGCCCAGCAGAGGGCAAGGGCAGCTCCCGTTGTCCCCGTTTTGTAGGGAGGAGACCGAGAGATGCAAGGCTGCTTTCCTCGGGTCTCGGGAGTTTTGGCGGCAGTGATGGGGAAGTTCTCGGTCCAGAGCTCTCAGACGGCCCCGTACAAAGTCTTAGATGATCAGAGTGACTAGAGAGTGGGGTGTTTAACTTCATTTTATTTCTGTCTCATAATTATTAATTATTTGGGTTGAAAGTCTTTAAAAAACTTCTGAGATTTTAAGTATTAGTAGTAATGGTAGTAGTGTTAGTAACCCTGGCGGGAGCATATTGCTCTTACAGTTTACGAAGTGCTTTACTTACATCATCTCCTTAGCCAGTTTTGTGAGGCTTAAATTTTAATGTCTTTGCTTTATAGATGAGAAAAGTGATGCTCATGGAGAGTTGTGTCTTCCCTAAAATTGCGTAGTAAGTTGGTGTATACAAACTCAGGAGTGACTGCAGTGGCCAAGGCTTGAGTGTCGTGGTGCCTCAGGGCCGTTTTTTGGCGCTTGCGTCTATTAATCCATCCACTCAGTAAGATGTGTTAAGTGCCCACTGTGTGCCGAGACACTGCTGTGTGGCGCAAGTTTTAAACTTGGTTCCTGCCAGCTGGTTGCCTTACAGTCTATGGGGGAAGCAGACAGTAAACAAATAAAATCTCTGAAGTGTAGGAGGGGTTCTGGGAACGTTTACACATGCATAGTAAAGGCACAAAGGAAAGGAGCGAACATTCTACCTTTGGGAGTTGGCAGAGGCTGTCTGTGGAGGGGGCGCTGGAGTGAGAGTTTGGAATGGTGGTTTGCTTGGGAAAGGGGACGAAGATGATGCTGTAGGTTGTACTGACCGCTTTAAATAGATCCCTAGTAAATTAGAGCTTATGATAGCATTATCTCTTACTGAAGACGTTCAGGTGTAGGAGATGGTTCTGATTGTCCAACACAATGCAGATGTGAAAAAATATTTGCGTGAATGAGTTGAAGTTTTTGATAGTATGAGACCCATGTAATTGTAATTTTACTCAACATAAAATTTAGCTTATCAAGAAAGATAAGTAAGAGAGCAGTTTTTGGCTCTATGGGAGGATGTGCATTAGGATCCCTGTGGAAGTTTACGTTTAAAATACAATACTGTGCAGCATGTTGCATTAACCTCTCTTTCTTCGGCATGCCTGACTTACTCACTAGGGAATTCGGAGGCTGTTACCACTTGCCCTTCTTTAACATAAGGATGAATTTAGTTAGCTCTGAGGACAGTGCTTAGAATGGTGGCATTGCTGTTTTTGTGCTGGGAGCTGGGAGTCTTGCCTGCTCTTCATTAATAGCTAAAAAGCTGCCGTGACACTGAGCTTCTAGAGACCATGTCATCTGATGCTCTGGGGCCCCTCGAAGGCTGTTCCATAATCCGGAGTCTGGCTTACAAGATGTGATAGAGATCAATGACCAGATTTCTGGAATTCTTGGAGAAGCTTGAAATAAAGTAGCAGAATAGCTAGCTGTGTTGTAGAGCCTGTCCCCTGTGTATTCGGTCTCTGTCTGTGACAGTCGAGCTGCTCCTCCCCTCGGCGAGGCTGGTGGTGAGAGAGCCCTGCCGGCCTCCCCCCGGCATGCTAATGAGACATCCAGAGCACAGAGCAAGTCAGAAGTAAAAAGGAGCAGCTGCTGCAGTGTCCCAGCAGATAGGCCTTTTGAGTCTGTTTACTTTAGAATCCAAGCCGTATAAATTGAATGTCAATAAGATAAAGTAGGTATCCAGTAGCTAAAAAGCTCTTAACTTTCAAAATTGTTCCTACTTGTAAATTTAAAAAGTACTGTAATTTAGCTGTTTACCTGTGTTGTGCCACAGGGTATATACTGTTAGAATGACAAGAAACCCACATTAATTCATACTCATGAGGCCAAAAGCTGATTTAAAATTCGGAATACGTGGCGGTGAATGCAGGGTTGCCATTACTCAGAGGCAGCAGAGGCGGGTGGTGAGGAGAGTGAGCCTTGGGGCCACCACCTGAGGTCAGAGCCTGGCCCTGCTACTCATTTGCTTTGTTAAGTTAATATTCTTATTAATCACAAGATTATTTAAACTCACTGTGCCTCTATTTTCTTACCTGTAAAATGGGCACAATAATTTCTGCCTATAGGGTTGGGAGGATTAAAGCACTTATAAATAGTAGCACATAGTGTGCCCTAAGTAAATGTTAACTGTGATTTATTTTTAAAAATTCACTTAATTTCTTAGAGCAGTTTTAGGTTCACAGCAAAATTGAGCAGTACGTACTCAGCCTCACCCCCATGCATACACAACCTTCCCCCCTGCCAACACGCCCTCCCAGAGTGGTACGTGTTACCATTGATGAATGTTCACTGACACATTGTCATCACCCAAAGCCCATGGTTTGCATCAGGGTTCACGTTTGGAGTTGATCATTCTCTGAATTTTGACGAATGTATAATGGCATGTGTCCATCATTGTAGTATCTTACAGAATAGTTTTTCTGCCCTAGAAATCCCCTGTATTAGCTATCATTTTTATATCATGGCTTTTTAGTGTGTACTCAAATTAGTGGCTGGTGTAATGTTGCCAAGTGGAGTGGTCTGTTTTAAAAGAGGACAGCTGGTGGGAACATTGATGGGGAAGCTAGAGACTGTCACACCCCTGCCACCTGCTGGCATGGTCATCTTGGGTGATGAGGCCTCTCTTCTCTCGGAACCCTGGTTTCCTTCTGTTTAAATTGAGGCAGTTCCTTGGTGGTCCCTCAGGGCCTACGTCCTCTGGTTTGCCCCTGGCACCTGAAAACTGAGTCTTCTCTCAAGTAGATGGAATGTGTCTTTTGCCGTCTTGATTACGTTGGTATTTTACAAAGCAAAAGTGTCAGTTCTGGAAGATTTCAAGTTAGTCCATATTGCTTCAGCGAGCTTTACTGAAGTCCACGGGGTGTACTTTTACCAGTTGTTATGAGATAGTGAACATGGAAACAGATGCAGACATGCGAGGCAGACTGCGAGGCACTGCCATGGACGCAAAAGTGAGTCGCACCGTTACTGCGTTCATAGTGCTCAGAATCTGGGTGTACCCGAGCCCTTTTCAAAAGGTGTTCATGTTCGTTGTCTCTTTTGCCCTCATTTTAGCTGTGACGTATATGAGTGAGCTTTATGATCTCCATTTGGTAAATGGATGTAAATATTGTTACAGTCTCAGCGGATTCAGTGATTGGGAGGAGAAAGGAAGGACTTCGCCAGAGTACCTGCCATATTTGAGGTGTTCACTGTTTGTTTAGCACATACATGCATGGAGTATTTCATATTGAAACTTGGTCATCGGCTCTTGAGCCACTCCTGGTGAAAGGGAAGCTTCAGTAGAGAGGACAGTCTGTCCTGTAGCCCAGATTATGAGTGGTCTCGGTGTCTGCCAGAATACCAGTTCTTGTCTGCAAAGGGCCATTTTTAGAGAGGAGAAGGCATTCTTCTGTCCATTCCACTGAGGCCTGCAGACAGGAGAGCTCAGTCCAGCACAGCCCTAGCGGACTTGGTGCAGCCTTGTGTCTGACGCTCTCCACTGGCCGCATGTTTCTTCACGCCCCGGGTGCAGGTAGGTGTAGGGTAGCTGGCAGACAGTGACCAGGGTTGAGCAGGAAGGGCTGATCTGATTGGCAGTAACAGTATTCAGCATAAACCTCAGACTGCTTTCCTGCTGTTTGCTTAAAGTTCAGGCCGGGAACGTGGTAAGGTGCTGGCACTACAGACTGTCGTACGGTCTGTGTGATCACCAGTCTAACGGGAATTTTACTTCTCTCTGCACAGTGGTGGAATGTCGTCACTGGGGAATCCTCACAGACCTTCTACACAAATGGAACCAACCTTAAGAAAATACATGTGGCTCCTGACTTCAAAACATATGTGACTGTTGATAATCTTGGTATTTTATATATTTTACAGACTTTAGAGTAAAATAGTTAAGCATAATGTAAGTTGAACCCTTTTAAATTGTGACTTGGAAAAAATCGTGATGAACTTGTATTCCGACTTTTTATAAAGCTGTGAATTGTTTTGCAGTATTGCATTCACTACAAAAGTGTTTGTGGTTGGGGGAGTAATACTAATGTAGCTTTTTCCCAAATGAACACACTTTTAATCTTGTTTTTCATAATCATCACCATTATTTTTAATAATTTGTTTTTAAGATGCAAATGAAAATGTAAATATGTTCCTTATTATACTGTTGGCAAAATGATCTCTTGATACATTCAAATTGGTTGACATAATTAATGAGGATAATTTGAAGGAAACGTGTGGTTTTAATATGCTCATTATGAGGCCCGTGCCTCAGACTATCAGTGGCCTGCTTTCTGGCCACACTTACCCCACCGGGGTATAGTTTCCCAAATACAATCTGGGAGCTTATTTGCACCCCTTAAATTTGCTTTAAAAATATTGTGTCTGTGTGCAAAATTTACAATATTTTCTTTAATTCACTAGATAGGTGAGTCTTGGATTTCAGAGGTTCTTTCTGTGCAATAAAAATTGTGTATGTTGGAGAGAGTAGATTTTATTGGTCTATCTTTTTCTCACTAGCTGAGGGCAGCCAGCGCCGCAGCTGGACTCCAGTGGTCAGTCTCTGGGCTGCACGCTCTCCTCTCTGAGTTTTTTAATGTACCAGACCTTTTTCTTAACCTTCACTTTTTTCCTCTTTTTAAAAGCAATTTCTCCACAGGAAAATATTAGTAAACCAGATTAATTGGGGAGAAGCCAGTTGTAATAAGGTTTTTTAAAAGATTTTATTTATTTATTTTTAGAGAGAAGGGGGGAGGTAAGGAGAAAGAGAGGGAGAGAAACATCAATGTGTGGTTGCCTCTCACATGCCCCCTACTGGGAATCTGGCCTGCAACCCAGGCATGCGCCCTGACTGGGAATCGAACTGGTGACCCTTTGGTTCCTAGGCCGTGCTCAATCTATTGAGCCACACCAGCCAGGGCTGTAATAAGTTTTAATAACAGGTTTTTTCTAAGAAATATAAAATAGTAAGAAATCATTTTCTTCTAATTCCATTTACTTTTAGATGAATGGCATTGCCGGTGCTGCTCTCTTAGTGAATTTCAGAACCAGAAGTCACTGTGACTTTGGATGGTGACACCTTTAACCCTCCAACCAATCTGTTTTCCTTCTCTCCATACCCGCTTCCCCTCCCTCCCTCCCTGGTTAATCAGAAAAGATAGCTTCTGACAGGGGAGAAGCCCAGCAGCATCAATGATCAGTTTTTCTGACCTCTTGATTAGGAACCTTAATTGCAGCTTAAAGCTAAACATTTTCCCAGAAATTTATTAAGGGAAATGCTGGTAAATAACAGTAGATGTGGCTGTCTCATTTAAAAAGCAATCAGAATTCAAATATTTTTGTTGCTGTAACAGGACAGGGTATTAGGGTTAACAGTAGGTAGGCTGTGAACCAGTTTTTTATTTTATGTAAATTTTTATTTTTAAACTGATCTGAGAGAGGAGGGGGGAAAGAGAGAGAAACATTGATTTGTTGTTCTACTTATTTATGCATTCATTGGTGCCCTGAGTGGGAATTGAACCCACAACCTTGGTACATTGGGATGATGCTTTAACCAACTGAAACACCCAACCAGAGCCTGTGAACCAGTTTTTATTGTTATTGCCTATTAGTAGATATGGGTGGGTAGGGGGAATAGACCACTGCAGATGTATTTTAGATTAGCTGTTCCTATTTAGCATTTCAGAGAACCATAAATAGAGTGAATAAAATCTTTTACATTGTTAAGGAGGGTTTTTTTTTAAATGATGGGTTGAGGAGCTAGTTACAGACTTACTGTGATTCAAGCAAATATAATGTGAAATCTTAATTTTATAAAAGAAAGTTCTGCAAGTGGTATGTTTTGCTTAGAGTATCCACATCATAATTTGATCTGCATACAATATTTAGGAGCTCATTTATAGCTCAGAGTATAAAGTATTAACTTTTGGAATTAACCACACTTGTCCGTTAACAAACAACATCAGCTTTTAAAAGGCCTCGATTAGCCTTTGTCTGAAAAATAACTGAAAAGGAAAAATGGGAAGACCGACAAGGCCACACAGGGAGTGAAGAGGAGGCTACCAGAGTGCAGTGGCGAGTTTCACGGCAGCTCGAGTGGTCAGTCAAGGGGGGCATTGCTTTGTGCTTGGGGATCAGCATTGTCGTGCGTGTACTGGAAGTTATATTACATTTTATACACGTGTCAAGTTTTTTTTACATTGTATGTGTCTTATATGTTTGGATAACTGTTTTATATTTATGATACAGTTTACATGACTTTTTTTTGCCTTGGTATACATTTTAATACATGAATTAAAAACATTTATAAAAATAAAATCCCAAAGATACTTTTGAAAAACATTTTCAGATTGTTTCAGACTCCTTGCTCGTCCTCTGTTGGTCAGAAAACAAACGTGAAAGATTCTTCAAAATAAATCCATCAGCCTTTCTAGGATGTTCTATCAGCTATGTGTAATTCAGTTCTATCAAATTTTCTGTCTCCCCAGTCTGTCTGATTGCTGCCTGGTGGAGCTGGCGTGGTGAAGACTCTGTGAAGAGCAGAGTTCATTTATTCATTCTTCCTTTCCGTAAATGTTTACCGAGCTCGACCGTGTGCCGGGCATTTTTGTAGGTAATAGCAGTGGGCAAAAC